>VWZN01004878.1:108132-199600 GCA_013396955.1 Regulus satrapa
AAGCACAGGCAATGAGTCCCAGGGACTGAAGTTGTTGCACACACCCAGACCAACTGCTAAATTTGTAGCCACAAATGAGGCTCTGCCTCTTTCTGTAATAGAAGTATGGCACTTAAAACCTACAAACTCAATGATTGCAAATAGTTCAAACCACAAGAGAACCAATCAAACCAGTCAGCAATCAGACAAGGTGCAACCTTCCCCACCCTGGATCAGCATTCCTCAAAACCATCTGGAAGTGTGTGTTGACCAGGACTCTGCTTCACAATCTGCCCTCGGGCCGTTTACTCTACTCCCACAGCTGTGTGGATTGCTACCCCTTTTCAGTTAGCCTCACAAAAGATCCCTGCAGAAAAAAAAAAAAAAAAAAAAAAAAAAAAAACCAAAAAAAAAACAAAAAAAATTTATAAAAAAGNAAAAAAAAAAAACCAGGAAAAGTTCTATGAAAGGGTCTCTATCTGCCCCCTAATGCAAGCAATTGGCACCACAGGATAAATACTACATGCAGACAAGACCAAAGGCACTACAAATATGGACGATGTATGGAAGCAAAGCTATCTAACAATCCAACACATGACACTGTTAGCAGTGTTCAGGGCTTGCTGCTGCTGAGGCAGCACCTGGTCCCACTCCTGTGGTCTCCACCCCATTATCATCATCATGGATCTCCTCTGTCACACACTTCTGAAGAAAAATCAGCCACTAAATATTGCCTTGACATTTGTTTTGATCGGTGTGGTGATCTGCCCACCAGCTAAGTGCCTACCACAGTAAGATCTGAATACGGAAACAGAGAAACCTACTGCACATTCTAAATTTACTGATACAACCTTGTTGCACCATTGTAACTAGCAGCATTTGAAGCTCAAATGTCTCAGTGCTTTTGGGATTAAACCTAAAATCCTAAATTATATCACTTCTGTGGAATTCAATGTTTCTTTGTTTGGATCTGAACATTACAGTAGCTTTCTGCAAGGAGTGAAATGGAATGAACTATAGCATTTATATCATTGCCTTGTTGCTTCCCTATCCAGTAATACATTAGACAAAGCATGAGAGCACACTAAAGGTAAAATTTTTTTTTTTGTCCAGATCAAATATAAAATAAGTCCCACCACAACCTTGAAAGCTCCATTGTATTTGACAAAAATGTTCCAAACTGCCACCCAATTCTTTACTTTTATGAGGTTCACATTTTCAGACTTAAAATACATTCCAGTGCTCATCCAAAACAAGAGATTGATGTAAATCAGTGAAGAACATGACAAGAAATTGCACCTAGAAATTATTCTAAAAGCATCTTGAAACCCTTGCAATTATGTAGCCAAGCACCGAGATAAACTGGCTAGCAAGTACTAATGTATTGCTTTGTGTAGTACTCCACAAGTAGCCCCTACAAATTTTCCCTTGTTGGATGACCTGTTTCTAGGTATAATGTCAATATTTACAAAGCTCCTGCTACAAATAAAGCATGAAGCAAACTGCATGATACATAGTAATGAATTCTCAACTGCTTCAGCAGAGATTTTGATCAATTTCTATTTTAAGCACATAAGAACTTAACTAAAAATAACACAGACCAGTACTAAAATTTCTTACCTTGCAGAGTTTCAACAACAGCCAGCATGTCAGGTATGCTGTCTGAGTGAATTTCACTTTCATGTACTGTTCAGGCAAACAGGTAAGGTACATTTGTCCCAAATCCAGCTCTGCACGGACAGCACTACTGCCAGCATGATTATCTTCCTCCTCACCCTCTGGTCTTCCTTTCTCCTCTTCTGCTGATGCACCCAAACATCTATTGAACTCCATTTTAAAAACGTCTGNGAGAAAACTCAGGAAAGTTTTAATTTCATATCAGTAACGATATTCCCTGATCTTCACAAGTATGTAGCCTTGTCTTTAAGCCAACCCAGAAAGTTCAGGCTGTGGTAGAATAAACTTTCTTTAAACTGTATTGGCTTTTTGCCTTTCTCTTATTAAACAACCTCTTGCAAATGTGTGTACAGCTACAAGACAAATATAGCTAGCCTTGTCATACAGCACAAGAATACTCCTGCTGTTGCCAAGAAAGGAGAGAAAGATCCCATTTATTTAAAGAGCAAGTCCTCGGCGTCAGGACTTCAATTGGAGGGGGGGAAATAAAAGATGAAAAATATGTTACCTTTGAAAACTTTTTCCCCCTCAACTGTGTTTCCTCAGAACAAATCCAAATTCTGTAAAAAAAATTGTGTTCTTACGGAGAACGTTTTTTTGATTCCAGAGATTTCCAGCCACAGTAACTCATTGTGTGTGATATCACAGATGCCAGCCTTGTGAAGATTACAAATTTCAAAAGAAAAATGAGGTCTTGCAGATGGACTGGAGCCAAGATATTCTGAAATAATGAACAGGCCTTCCATAGGCCAAAACATGAAGAAAATATGCAAGAGATTAACTGAGTAATTTTTAGTTAAACATTAAGCAGCTCATCTCTTCCTTGTGACAGCTCAAACATGTACATTAACAAAAATTTCAAAGATCTTTAGCCTACTCTTAGTGAGAGCTAGAAAAGACCTAAATATTTAGGTTTAACTGTTTCAATTAGCAAAATTGAACAACATAACAACTAAAAGGCATAATTTTAATGAACACAATTAACTTGGTAACTTCCTGCAGAAACTTACACTTTCTACAAATTATTTCCCCCGCCACAGATAGGAGTAAAGGAAGGCATCAGTGTGGTTTGCTGAAGAATTAATCAAGAGTTCCAGTATCTTGGAACATTGCCCTTTATAACATATAGGGGAATCTAACACCCAAAGATTCCATCCTCTTGGACTGCCTTCAAGCATCTCATGACAGTTATTCAGTAAATGTTTCCCATCCAATTTCACAATCTTTAATCATATTAAGCACCACCTTGACCTAGTCTCAGTCTCTTTAATAGGGCTTTCTGTGTCATACATTTTCTTATTAGAATGGATGTTTCAGAAAACAAAAGGTAAAAACAAAATTGCTACATATCCATATATGGTCTGTCCACAAGGAAGGGCAAATGAAATGCAGAAAACATACACATTTCTTTTGTCCGATAGATCTTCCAGAGTGTATTGCTCACCTGGTTCCTTTGATGGGTACAACTCTTTCCCTCTTTTCATGTTCACACAAATTTGAGAAGGAGAAAATACAACAAATTAGAGAGCCAAACCTTCTTGAGATAGTTTGCTATAACAAAGTAGAACATCCTTTTTCTTCCTGCAGGCAATCCTGAGCACAGGTGTTGAAGGCAAGCTGGCTCTAGCAACTGCAAAGGAGTTGGACAGCACCCCAGTGCTCGCTCCTCCTGGCCACATCCCTCTGCTGTCAACAACACGAGCCTGCAATTCCCACACGGCGCTTCCTCGGACAGAACGCAACGTCGGAGTCATCCTCAGCAGCAGTGCCCGCCTCCTCCCACCTGCAGGGATTAGGGGATCACTCACGGACCCAAACGGCAGCAGGCAGGGCCCTCGGGTGGCAGCCTCCCCTGCACAGGGACAAGCCAGCACTGCTGGCCCCTAAGCATGAAAGCAGAGTAGCTCATGGGGAGGAAAGCTCCCCCAGCTGTCGCCTGCTCTCCTGTCCCTAGGGGTGAGAAGATTACTGCCACCGTTTGGAAGCAATGGTGGCCATGCCAAAAGCCTGCCCGCTGTTGCTGCAAATTCTAAACGCAGTTAAAGAACACTTGACAAAGAAAATTACAGGAAAGGAGAAGTTAAACCAAAGAAATGTCAAGAAGCAGATGACTGAGGCATCTTATAAACTTGTAGAACACTGTCGGCTGAGAAAATTACAAGGGTGGAGGCAGATGAAAACTGCATATATTACTAAGGCATTTTCTCTTAGCCTGTTCCCAGAAGGACGTGACATTACCACATACTGGCACAGTCATATTATTTTCATCTTTCTATTGCCTCTCAGTTCTTTGATTCTGACCACTAAGAGGCTTCTGCATGAGATTTTTAACACTAGTATTTCTTCTCTAATCCTCAGCATTTATGATCTGAATAATGAGATATGACCCAACGAAGACAAGTCTGCCTAAGCTATTTTCCAACCCTGGGAGTGGAAATAAAATTGCAGTTAAAATAAGATCCATTCACTACATCCTTCAGATAGTCAGCATTCACCTTCATTCCCAGCATTTCTATCCCAAGCAGAAGCCATGACAGCAGATCTCAGCAATTTTAGGACAATAAATCACATAGACTTGGACCAATTCTTCCATGATCTGGAATCCTTAAGGGGAGTTAAAAAGCAGTCTGCATAAAATGTCCAAATACTGGGTTTGCTTGTTTTCATAATGTTCAGTATCTCAAATGGCTTCAAAATCATAAGATAAAACAAGTATTCCAAATAGAAACTCTTTGTTATAATTTGGTGAGAAATTTTTGCAATTATGAAGAATTAATTTTAGCACCACACTGGGATAAGTAATCTTCCCTTCACAGCCTGTAATCACAAGTAAAATTTTTTTTTTTGTGTTGGACTTTCACATTTGGAAACAGCTTTTCTTGCCAGATATGATTACTGAGTAGCTCCTCCAGCTTCATTAGTACAAAGTGTAATATAGAAGATTGGGTCCAGATTTTTTGTTTTGCTATTTTAAATTGATTTATAGCAGAAGTATATTATACTCCAGAGGAGTGCATGTAAGCTCTTGGCAGCCAATACCAGTTCCCTCTACAGTTCTGCTCAGCCTGAAGAACAGCCACTTGCAAGAATTCTAGAAAGGAATATACTTCCCCCTCTCAAGATTTTAGAACAACCAACTCTGCCCCCTCAAAAAAAAAACCAAAAAAACCCCAACCAACCAAACCTCCCCACCCAAAAAAGCCCACAACAAAAATCTGAACAAACCAACTAAAACAAAAATGTTCAACCATTCAAACAAAAAACCTAACAAAATCCCAAAGCACCCAACAGGTTTTATTTCTATTATCCTCTCCCCTACCTCATTGTCCCATGTGTTTCTAAGCATCTTGTAAAAAGATTTTCTGCAAAAGGAGCTCAGAAAGCAACTTTTAGCATCCTCAAGCCAGTGTTTTTGTAGCCATCCTGACTTACCCCTGGCCTATTAATAACCTGCAGCATTCAGTAGCTGCAGTGTGAGGTATTTAGGAGGTCAGACATGTTTGCCATTGAAATGGTCACCACTCCATGTTAATAACTACAGGCTGTAGAGAGAAAGCCAAGAAATTTTAGAGGAATGGGATTTTTGAAGGGCAAGCTGCTGAAAGCTAATTAATTGAAATGTGAGGTAACAGATTTTTCAGACACAAGGGAACACAACACAAAGCAGTTGAGAAGCTGTTTCAGTTATGAAGAACAAATGGATAACAGTACTGAGATGTCAGTTTACCTGATCATTTAGCTTAAGAAGTCATCCCACAATGAGTGAATTGTTTATGCTTTGCCTGCCACATTCTACAACGGTATATTTTTGAAGTGGGAAAGAGACCACAGCACTGACATTACACTTGCACTTCCACAGGCTCCAGGAATTTTACTTAATTAGAACTCAGATCCCTGGGAATGCAGTTAACCTCAAATTTACCCAGCTGGCTGCTCACCCCTTGTGCTCCCCCAGCAGGTTTTTGTAGCTGAAATAGATATCACAGTGTTGCATATCATGGTAAAGCTCCAGTTCAGAATGGTTTATAGTAAATATCTAATTGCATCTAGATTACCATTTGAGTTTATATGTACATAATCTATATATATTTACACTACTTACCATAGGTATGTAGCTGATATAAGCAGGTTTTAGGTAATTGATGGTCACAGGTTCTATAATGCTTAGTTGAAAGGCCTGCTGAAATGGCAAAACAGCATTTTAAACTCCTATAAACTGTCCAGAATTTATATAAATAAAACCTGTAAACAGGGTATAGCCCATCTCACTCCTATCATGACTGATTTTTCCTTTTATCAGACTGAGCTCTAGCAACAACAGTAACAATCAGACACTTTTAAGCTGGCTCTAATATCAATGGAGTCTAAAATATTTGCAAAAAATAACTAAATCATGCCACCTCTTACTGCAAGTTATTCTATCATTAGCACAATGGAGATTTTCGTACCTGTTTCCTTTTTTTTTAACTGGAAGAATTTTTTTTTTTCATAATTATGGTTTAGATACAGGGGAGAAACTGAAATAAATCCTTCCAGGAGGAGAGACCTTAGGACATGAAACAAAATGTAACCCTGTCCATTCCTGATGAGGACTTCACTTCTTTATGAAGTGCCAGAGCATTGTTCTTTCCTGCTCAGTGAGCAGCCTCAGAGGCCCAATGACCACAAACCAAGAAATGTGGAGGGTAATGGCTCCCTGCCACCACCAGAAAGGAGTTTCTTGAATCTGTATTTCAGAACATTCTATATTTCTACCATAATTGTGATGGTGATAAATCTGTCTAAAACAAGAGCCCTGGCTCCTCAAAAGTTCCTTGATTATGCAGAGGGAAGCATTAAGACAGAGTCTCTCTTGTTTAGAGATGCCAGTTTTATCATGAGCAGCACTGGTCCTCCGTACACTTTTCAGTATTTCTGCAGCTGCCTCATGGCTCTCTTGAAATTCCAGGGCCACTCATCTTCAGTATTGCCTGAATCCCCTCTCCCATTTCATTACCCAAGCTTTACATGCCTGAAGGAAACAGGGTTCAGCTAATCTACTGGGAAGCTGTTGTCTTTCCTGCCTTTCTCACTGCCTTTTGCTGAAAGATTTTGATTTGTTGCTATTTGTAGGGCTAAAGGCACTGGAGTTTCGAGTAAAAAATGCATTTTGGCTACCAGAAATCCTAAAAGGCACCCTAAGCAGAATTATTCAACTGTCTGAGAAATTCCCCCCCCCTCCNAGTCAAGGACACATGATATTTGTGATTATTTTGAACCTGCTGGCAATCCTGCAGTAGTGCTTACATTTATTCAGCATCTAAGAAGGCAGAAAAGCCCCCCCTAATCTGCACAGGGAAGAGATGCACTGAGTTACTGTAAATAACTGGGCTTCTTGTGGTATTTGATGGACTCTCTCCATCTGGCTGGACTATTTCCCAGCAGACTACTCTGAGCTTTGTAGCGCTTTATACTCACTCACAAATGCACAGGAGTATTCAGAGCTATTTCTTGCATGAGTTAGTCACTGCTGGATGGCCATCCAATAAAACCTCCACTGGGATATAAAGAACAGACATCTGTCTGCATGGAACTGAAGGTGGGACATGTAAAAGCACCCAAGATGGTGCTAGTTAACTGGTGTGTGTGCCCAGAGCAGTAAAGCTCCAGACTTAGCTCAGGCTATGTAAAATCCACCGAGAATTCAAAGAATCCACTGGAATTAATCTGGTAGCCAGCGTGCATGCAGATACATCCACAATATCAGTGGGTGAAAAGCCAGGACAAGCAGATCTCCACACAGTGTTCTGGGGAATGTGCAGCCTTTGTCTGCATTGAAGCAACATTTGCCTTTCAATTAAGGGAAGAAACTGGCTGCCGTGAAAGATGCGAGGCTTTCTCAGATGAAAGCCCCTATGAGCTAAAACTGTGGTTTACCTAAATGTAGATGACCAAAACTGTAGTTTATGTGAACAACAGAAATCACATAAACCTCAAAAGGCCAAATTGGGAAAACTTTTGAGAGAAAACAACTTTTTTAAGCATATTCTGCCACATGCTGCTAGAGATTGGGTCAGCAATGTCCCAGGAATAGAAGTTTACTCTGTGCTTATACATTTGGTTCTTGTCCCAGCAAGTTTGGAGAGGTGTGAAAATGAAAACTGGCTGTGCTGAAAGTTAGCCAGGCTCCTCTGATCCTCGAGGAAGTTCAGCTCAGGTTTCAACCAGCAGCTTGTGGTTTGGCATGAAAGAGACAATTCTAGTTCATAGCAGGATGTAAACACCCTGGGCAAGCATTACTCTTCTTTGGGAGACCTCTGGCCACCTGCTCAAGCATTCATCCTTACTCCAAACTTATTACAAGTGCCCTGGGATTTGGTGTGGAGGAGTGGCAGTAAATACATGGGTTTTTTTCACTGTCTGAGATAGCTTTGAAATCACTGCTATATGTGCCAGGAGAGAGGGGAGAGAGTGAGCACGTTTTCACACACACTGCTGGGCCTCTGCCTGAGACCTTTTACCTCAGGTCTCCCAGCCTCTCCCACCATGAGCTACCCCACACAGCACTTGTGCCCCTGGGCCCTGGCAGATCCCCAGGATCTCTGAAAAACACATGCTCTCACAGATACTGCTGGCCCCCAAGAGCCTTACCCCACCCAGCACTGTTCTCTCGTGGGGCATTCCAGGGCAATCCCACACTGCCCTGCTGAGGGGCTTCGGTGCAGCTTTCCAGAGGGGCTGTGGGGTGAGCTCACTCCCCAGTGATGTCTTGGGAATCATAGAATCAATTAAGTTAGAAAAGATCTCTGAGATCTTTGAGTCCAACCTGAGACCTAGCGCCACCTTGTCAACTCAACCATGGCACTGAGTGCCATGTCCAGCCTTTCCTTAAATACCTTCAGGAACAGTGTCTCCACAGCCTCTCTGGGAAGTCCATTACAACATCTAATCACCCTTTTTGTGAACAATTTCTTCCTAATGTCTAACCTGAACCTCCAGCATAAGGCGATGTCCTCTCATCCTGTCCCCTGTTCCCCGAGAGCGGGGCCGGCCCCCACCCAGCTGCAGCCTCCTGGTCAGGGAGTTGTGCAGAGCCGTAAGGTCCCCCCTGAGCCTCCCCTTCCCCAGGCTAAACACCCTCAGCCGCTCCTAACAGGGCTTGTGCTCCAGCCCCTTCCCCAGCTCCATTCCCCTCTCTAGACTGCTTCCAGCACTTCAGTGCCCTTCCTGAATTCAGGGCCCAGAATGGGATACAACATGCCAGGTGTGGCCTCACCACTGCTGAGCACAGGGGGACAATCATGCCCTGGTCCTGCTGGCCACACCACTGGTGACACAGGCCAGCCAC
This sequence comes from Regulus satrapa, assembly GCA_013396955.1. Classification (NCBI taxonomy): domain Eukaryota; kingdom Metazoa; phylum Chordata; class Aves; order Passeriformes; family Regulidae; genus Regulus; species Regulus satrapa. Next base: position 117,116 of record VWZN01004878.1, read on the forward strand.
CTTTCTTTGCCCTTCTTGGCCACCTGGGCACACCCGGGCTGGTGTTCAGCCACTATTGACCAGCACCCCCAGGGCCTTTTCCTCTGGGCTACTTCCCAGCCACTCTGTCCCACCTTGTAGCACTGCAGGGGGCTGTTATGGGAATGTCTGACATTTGGCCATCTGGTACCTCATGCTGCTGACCTCGGCCTATTGATCCAGCCCATCCAGATCCTTCTTCAGAGCCTTCCTATCCTCCAGCAATGGAAGAGCTGACTTCTTTCCCCCGATACTGCAGGGAGCTGCCTCCCCACAGTGCTGATGAAGGTGGGAGATGGCCCTGCTCGGCTGCAGCTGCAAACCCTGCTGCTCTCAAGGGAGAAGAGGGTGAGTGAAGGTACTGTGAGGGGCAGGTGGGTGAAAAGAGATACCATGAGGGGCAGGGGGCACAGGCGCCAAGCAGGTAAATCCCTATGGTAGAACGGATCTGGATAGTTTGGCTCAAGGCAGGTGTTGGTGGCCTGAGGCTCTAGGGCTGCCTTGGAGGAGGAGGAAGAGGTGGAGGAGCTCACGGGGAGGACTGCTCACGGGGTGGTGAGCAGTCAGGCCTTGCTCTCTACAGCTTGGCAGAGCCCCTTGAGTTACTGTGTTCAAACCACATGGGTTCAGATGTGTTCTTCATGCTTACAGGCTAGTGGGGGCCGTGATTGGGCTGAAGCACAAGCTGCTCAGCTGCAAGCAGTTGGGGCAGTTTGTAGGAGTTGTGTGACAGAGGTTGAAGCTGTTTGTGTGCGATTGGTGAGTGCTCTGTGAGTAGGAGTCAGGCATGTCGGAGAGCAGAGCAGGGTTCTGCAGCGTCAGGTGAGCGCTCCAGCCCCCTTTGGCCACTGTCAATAGGTGCTCAGCCAGAAGGTACCGAAGAGCACTGTGGGCTGTCACCTGGCACATTCCCTAGCACACCACCTGGTGTGCATTTCATGGTGTTCTGTTAATTTCTGCAACGACAGCAACGTGCCTTTCTTTGTTCCATGTGTGTTAAATAAGGTGCTCCCTCTTAACGCATCATCAACTGAGCCGTGTTCCTTTCATTTTCATTATCATTATCTTCCTCATTACTCAAGATGCACCTTATAAAGGATTCCTGATAGGAATACATGGGTTAATTGTTTCTTGTGTTTGTATGACTGCTGTTGCATTTCAGGTGACGCCAGCTTTCAGTATATTGGTGTTCCATCACAGAAAAACGGGGCTACTTCCTTCCCTTTCTGCAATTTTCTATTTAGGAGCATTAATGAAGGGTTACAATTATGCTACCATTAAGGAAACTGTTAAAAGGACTTTAGAAACCCTTGTAATTGAGTTATATATGCTTATGATTGAATCCATTTAAATATTCAATATAAGGCTATCAGGATAAGATTACAGAATTTTGATCTTAATATTCTGATTCTCCCAGTGCTGATTGACTGATAAGGCAGGTTGTCCTATACAGAGGAGAAGAACTGGAGAAGCAGGGAATTTTGCCTCTATAAGCATTTGATACAGGCTTTTATTAAAGAAAATAAATTATTCATAAGCAGTAGGAGGGTTTTTTCCTGAATAAAGAATTTGCAGAGGTGGAAAATAGTAATTCAATAATGTCATGTAAAACAATAATGTGATATTGACTAGAGACCCAACAACATTGAATCCAAGTGACTTTAATATGTAATGTAGAATATGGTAACTAAAATATAATACATAAAGCATATGTACATTAGATATGACATATATGAAAAATAGTTAACAAAATACGTTAAACAGCATATAAATGCATGTATCTTAGTTACATAATAAATCATGTTTATACTGAAATCTTATTCATCTGCTACTCCAATTTTTAAAAGGTACCTGCTTCAGATTTCTTCCCTATTCTTGAACTTGTTTGCACAAATCCTTGTTTTAAGTGTGTGTATACACCCTTATATATATTTATATTTATATATATATATATGTACCATGCATACACATTGTTAATCCGGGAGTTTTATTCTTTTCCTTAAGTAGAAGTCAGAATATGTAACACTGCTCTCCCTTAAACATGCCTCCTTTCACCTGCAACTTTATTGTGCGTCCTGTGCCCTTGCTCTGAATTGTCAGCATTTCCAATGTCCTGCCACCAAATGCTCCAGCTTACTTAGAACAATTGAATATTGTGAGCAAAGCAAAGTATTGCTCTGGGACTTGTGCCTAAGTGCCCATCCCTTCCATCTGACTGGGATACCTGACTCCCATTTTAATACTTTGCCTTTGGAAGGAATGCTTGTCTGACAATTCATGTGGGCCTGGTATTTATTCTTGTATTTTTGCACATATTTTTACCACTATGAGATTATTTGCACTGCAGTATTTAAAGGGGTGAATGCTCTCTCCACTCATAGCATTAAACACAGGTTTATTAAGGGTACTCAGGTAATTGGTTTTGTTCTGGGAGTTCCAAAAATACCTCTGAAATTCCACTGAACTCTGCATTAAAAGAAGAAATGTCAAGAACTGATGTCTTGAGAAGAAAATAGGTTTTTAAAAAGAATTTTTCCAGAACATTTTTTTTACATTTTAATGAACTCTAAGATGAAGGGAGGGGGGAAACCCTTTCTTCCTTTTTGGAGGCTGTCTTCAGCACAAAGGTATTGTTCTTTTAATTATTATTCTGATCTTTATCTGGATACAACTGGTCACTGCTTCCATTCTTGCAAAAACAGGACAGGAAGCAGGTGAACAGTTTCATACGGGCTTCTCTGAAGTTTTGTACCCACAAAAATCTGAAAAAGTTTTCATATTTTATCTTAATTTTCTGTTATGTCCATTGGAAAGTTGGTTTTGGTTTTTTTTTTTTTTTTCAAAAAATCCATCTAACACCAAAGGGGAATGACAGTATATTAGGCTGAATGCAGGCTGAAGAAAGCTGTTCACACAGCTACATACTGCATGAGAAATTGAATACTCACATGCAGGGAAAACTTAACGTTCACATTAATTTCACCAGCCTGTCTTCATTTGTTAAAGAGATGTTGCTCGGGTAATAGAACATGTTAAATTTAAAGATTCTCCTTTAAACTCATGTACAGCCAATCTTAGTAAACACTTTATTTAATATGAGCTCGAGGAGGGAAGTTTTCTGTTGGTTCTTTAAGTGGAGATTGATTAAACCCCAAAGACTTTTGAGCTTTCCCCAACATTGCATCAGCAGCCATGTAACTCCACAGGGAGAACTAGAACGGACTACCCACAAGCATTTTTTCCATGGTGTGTAATGCAGATCCACAGTTGTTCTTCTGGTAGCATGGATTGAACCCAGGACCTTTGAGTGTCAGAATGCAAGTGTGAGGAGGCTGCACAGCAAGATCACTACTCTGGACTTCAGAAGAGCAGACTTTGTCCTCCTAAGGGATCTTCTTGGTAGAACACCATGAGGTGAAGCCCTGGAGGGAAGAGGGGTCCAAGAAAGCTGCTTGATACTCAAGGACATCTCCTCCAACCTCAGGAGAAATGCATCACAAAAAAGAGGAACTGAGGTAAAAAAGGCAGGAAATCTACATGGATAAACAAGAAGTTCCTGAACAAACACAAAAATAATAAGTCAATGAGGATGGAAGCAAGAACAGGTAGTTTGGTATGAATACACAGAAATTGTCCTTACCAGTATTGTTCAAGTAGATGAACAGGGATCAGGTGAGGAAAGCTAAAGCCCTGATAGAATTAAATCTGGTCAGGGACATCAAGGGAACCAAGGATAGCTTCCATAGGTATGTTAGTGATAAAGATTAGGGAAACTACAAGCCCTGTCTGGAAGGAAGCATTAGAGCTGGTTACTCAGGTTACAGAGAAGGCTGAGCTGTTCAAAACCTTTTTTTCTCCATTGGTTTTCACCAGCAAGTGCTCCAGCCACAATGGCTGAGTAACAGAAGGTAAAGGCAGGGACTGGGAAAATGAAGAGCTGTGCACTGTAAGAGAAGATCAGGTTCAGCTACATCTAGGCAACATGAAGGTACAAAGGTCCATGGAATCTGATGAGATGCATTTGCAGGTCCTCAGGGAAGTAGTGGATGAAGTGGCTGAGCCACTATCAGTCATACTTGAGAAGTCACAGCAGTCCAGTAAAGGTCCCAGTGACTGGAAAAGGGGAAACATAACCCCCATCCTTAAAAAAGGAAAAGAGGAAGGCTTGGAGAACTACAGACCATCAGTCTCACCTCTGTGCCCAGCAAGGTCATGGGCACAGATCCTTGTGGAAACTCTGCTAAGGCACATGGAAAACATGGAAGTGACTGGGACAGCCAGCATGGCTTCACTGAGGGCAGATCATGCCTGACAAATTTGGTGGTGTTACCGCATTAGTGGACAAGGGGAGAGCAAGCCACATCTACATGGACCTGTGCAAAACATTTGACATGTCCCACGTGACATCCTCCGCTCTTAACCAGAGAGTGGGAGCACACTCAGTGGGCAAGGAAGCAGTTGGATGGTCACTCTTGGTGTTGTGTCAACAGCTCAATGCCTAACTGGAGACTGATGAGTGACATTTCTCCAGGGCTGGCTTTAGGACTGGCCCTGTTTAACATGGGCAGCGGGACCAAGTGCACCTCAGCAGGTTTGCCAGTGACACTAAGATATGTAGAGCAGTTACTGTGCTGGAGGGAAGGGATTCCATCTGGAGGGACCTGGACAGGCTGTTTATGTCAAAGCTGGACCTGCATATGAGCAGGAAAAGCCCATCTGTCTTGTCTGCATTTGGTCCCTCTGGTTTGCAGACAGCAGCAGGGACTGCTTATCTGGTACAGATGAGCTGGGCTTAGAGGGAGAAGAGCAGCAGCAGCAGGAGAAAGACCAGTTTGGGAGGTAAATAAAGTTACACAAATCATTTGTTGTTCTGTGCCTGTAGGGTGGAAGAAATAAGTCTCATCTGAAACACTGTCTCCTTTGCTATGTGGGAGCAAAATGACTTTTTTCTTTCTGTTGCCTTTGTTTGCCTCCATGAAATCCAGGGCAGAGATGTGCAGTGTGCAACAAGGATGAGAAATTCTGCCTCTGCTCCTTTTAGGTTTTGGCCTCGTCATTACAAGAGATGTTGGTGAGCTGAAGGAGGCTACTGTGGTAATTGCAAAAGGAAAGGGATCCCTTATGTGAGGAATAACTGGTTTTTGTACCAATTGTCTGTTGCTGGAATATTAAGCCAAAGTTTATTTTTATTTTATTACCTCATTTTTTAAGGAAAAATGCCTGTATGAGGAACTCCTTGGCGTTTCAGGCTTTTGTAGGTAAAGTGGTAATTTCAAAGCAGTCTTCAGAAATACTGTTGTGTGCCATGAAAGAGGGTCTTAGATGCTTATAATCTATATTTTCAGGAGATACTTGTGGTAAAATTACTGCATTCTCAAAGTTGATTTGTGCTGGTAGTCTTGAGGTGTTGGAGAGAGAGGCTCTCCTCTTTGTACATGTTGAGTAATACTGAGAAAACTCCATAGCTAGAGGATGTGATTTCACTTTAGAGCTTCAAAGTCCTGCTATATCATGCATTTTAAAGCCCAGATTCTGCAAAATGCAGACACATCTTAAATACTGTGGTTATATATTCTTTACATTATTAATGATCAAAGGTAGAAATTAACTTTCAGAATCAAAATGCAGGCATATAATCTAAGGGGTTTTTCCCTTGCTACATTTCCCAGCCTCATGCCCTTCCCCCACTTTTCCCTGTGGCAGCACATTTCAGGGCAAAGATACTGCCCCCAAAACCTCTCCAAGGCAGGTCACTAACAAGGAGGTTGTAAAGATCTCTACAAACACACCACAGGGTGTGTTCTCTACAAATGGCCACGGGGGACCATTTAATCATAAGGTTTAATCTACAAAGCATAGTTGTTTTTGGTTTTTTTCAATTTATTCTCAAAATAGAAGATAGCCAAGACCAGATTCAAGATGAGGTATGAAGATGACTGTTCTGTTAAACTCCAAGAATGCCACAAAAAATTGAAAACTGGGTTAGCAGTGTCTCTTATTTAGTACTTTGAGAATAGTTTTTCAATTAGAAAAGAGAGATTTTGTATAAGGTTAAGTGCAGCTGTTATCTGGGATATTAAAAATATGTTTTCTTTCATTTAAAATGGAATAAAAAAATTTATCTTTTTGATGGTGATTTTCACATACAACTCATTGTTCGGCTCACAATTTCTGCTATGATAAACATATGTCTTTGGGCAGTATAGAGCATACTATATTTTGCTTCCAGATAATTTTGTTTGTTTAAAAATACTTTCTCCTGGTCAGTAAATCTTGCCATAGCAGTGTAATCTGCAGTCTAGAACCCTGTGGCTTGGTTGCCATAAAGTATATAAAGCCTTTCTCTAAAATCAAAGAAAATTTAGTACAACAGAAAACAATTTTACCACTTCATAACAGCTTCTCAAATGAAAGCTCATTCTGCACACACCTGTGTTTTAAAAATATAGTGATATTTTGAATTGTTGTGTGGCATGATATGACAGAAATATGATATCATTTTTTTCTTAAACTTTATCGTGGCACGAATTTTTTCAAAATCCTACTGAACTTGGGTTTGGTTTTGTTTTTACAAAAGAGTATTAGTTACCAGCCATCTGCAACTATGGCTTCAGGGGTGTGTGATTGTCCAGAACTCCTAACTGTGCCTGTCATTCCAACAGGCTGGCATGATTTTTTGCTGCAACCCTTCTGGTGAGATCTCCAGAGAGAAATCCTTGTTGATTCTGGTCTTGGTGTAATGCCACAGAACTGTCACTCTGTGCCCAACTGTGTTGGGGGCGCATCCATATCTACAAATGGATTCTTCAGTGGTGCACCTGCAATACAAACAAAAGCATTGTAAGTGTTCAGGTTTTTATAACTTGTTTCAGGTTTTTATTTAAAATATATTGGTGAGTGAATGAAGGAAAATAACTAAGACCAGAAATAAAAACTAGCTACCTCCAGAACAGAACCAGGGTCAGATTAGCTATGACATAAGGATTTCCTGTTGTTTAGACAAACCAGTCTAGAGTAACTTGTCAATTGGTACCATATGCCATCTGCATCTTCCTGCAAGTGCTTTTTTAGCAGGAGTTTTGTCATTAGGCTTCTGAATTTTCATGAGATAAGTAAAGCAGTCCCCAAAGCCCTCACTATTTCTAAAAATGTGGCTACAGTTTTTTGTGATTCCTTCCAGTGATGCAGTGCGATGGTTCCCAGTCTTTTTGCAGAGGAACTCTTAAAGAGCCAAAGGTGGAAAGCTACAATCACTTTGTTCTGTTTTGCTTTAATATTCTCCCACCAGCTGCAGTTTTTCCATTGCCCCTCCTACCCAGCCCAGACCTCTCAGCTTTCTTTCTTTGTGTTGTCCTGTTCCTTTCCTGTGACATCTCTGTCTCTGCTGCTGTCACAGGCAGCAGTGGCACCACAACAAAGCAAATACTTTTGGACAGATCAATCTGCTTCTGGTGTCATTTGTGTCATCTTGCAGGCGGAGTCCTTTTCTCGAGCTCATCTAAATGTCTCTCTTCATGGGTTGGAAGGCACTAATGTAAAAAAGTCCAGCTTAAATGAGGCAGTAGAGGAAAGAATACACCTACTTCTCCCCTGGATGGTTCTTGTTAAGCAACTGCCTAAGATATTCCTGAAAAATATTATCAGATCAGCTGAGTCAGACTTCTCTGGTGTACTGGGACTAACAGGCTCTCGTGGACACAATTCAGAGTATGGCTCTTGCTGGTATCTTCATTCCCTTGTGCCAGCTGCAAGCCTCTGCCCATTGTGAGGAGCAGGCACCAGAACAGTGACTGGGCAGGCAGTGGAGGGCAGCCTGCCTGATGTACAGGGGGCACTTGGTCACCAAAACCATCTCTGTGTCAGTGTGACCTTGCTCTTACCCAGTTCTCAGTGAAAGCCCTGAAGCATGTGAAATAGGGCCAAGAAGTTCAACTGATAAAAGTCACCCCAGAAACCAGAAAAAATTTAAAATATGCTTAGAGGTGGCTTACTTAAGTAAAAAACTGTTATTGTCCCCTTACTATCTTTGCATTTCACGTAACTGGAAATATAAGACATCTTTATACTCTTTCAGTACCCAAGGGGTTATTCTTACTCAGAAACTGACACTTAGGCTCTCCTGTACACAATCAGCTTGTCAGTGTCCCTAGGCAGGAGCAGAAATGAGTCTCCAGTTTGTGCCTGTGCTCGAAGTGCTGGGAATAGCTGCATTCCTGCCTGCTCTGCTGACCCAGGCACGCTTCCCAAGCAAGGAGGAGGACTAATCCTTTGAGAATCCCAAACACAAATACTGCAGCGGGATTTGGCAGGCCAGCACAGGAATTTGTGATATCCACATTCGAGCTTGCTGCAGTTTGTTTTCCTTGATCTGGAGGCTGTTTTTCCACGGGTTGGAAGGCACCGATGAACCAGTTACCCCTCTCGCAGTGAGCAGCGGAGCGTGCGAGCGGATTTTCCCAGCGGAGCCCAAGCGCTGCTGGTGGAGCACTGACCCCTCGCGGCTGAGCTCCGGCTCCAGGCCCTGGGCACGGCCCCTCTGAGTGGCTCTGCCGGAGCAGCCTCAGGCTGCTGGGTCCGAGCTGCATCGTTTTTACACAATGTGTCTTGTGATTGGACTTTCCATGACAGGATTGATGAGGCCAGGTCGACTGCAGTGAGGAGTTTATCAGGTTGACGCCAACGTTGTAAGATTTTTACTACTTTTTTTTTTTNGGAAGAGTTTCTTTGCCATGCCCAAGTCATTGAGGATGCTTGCCAAAAGCGAGGGGTTTGGAGTCTGAAAGTGTCCATATAACCTAAATGTTGGCAGCTCCAGAAAAAATCAGAGGTTTAGAATATGCCTGGACAAATTATATGAAAATCTGCTAAATGCAAAGACCTCCTTCAGCTGTTTGGATTGCTGAGCTTCCTTCTGCTATATCCACTCTGCAAAGCTCCCAGTGTGTACCCTGTCATCAGAAAGGTGTTTCTGCCAGTTTGTTAAAGCAATGTTGTTTGCAGATCTCTAAATCCCCATCTGCTCTGAAAAATCATGCCAAAGCTCTATCATCCTGTTGAAATAAATAAATGTCATCCATTTTACAGTGAGGTGAGTAAAACACACAATGTGGTCATGTGGTTATTCAAAATACTACATGATGTTAGCATCAAGTTGGTAAAGGACAAGGAATTTCTTAATGTGTATTCCCTGCTCTGGGCCCTGGGACATGCTGCTTGACAGCCCTGAGGAGAAGTTCTGAAAACATCTGTGAGCATCTTAGCCTTCACAAGAATACAGAAAGGATTTTGACGGTGCAGCGTTCCATGTTCACGTGTCCTGTTTACAGCTGCATCAGCGGGCACAGGTGTACACGGCTCTGGTCTCAGAAAGTCGAACACGAAGGGACTTTCATGATGTGCAGGGGTCCCGTTCCATGCAGCAGTGTCAGCTAGTGAGCACGAGGTGGCACAGTAGAACAGCAGTAGGGGGAAAAGGAGAGGGCTGCAGCAGGGTCATGGGTAGGTCTGGTAGCTGAATTTTCAGGTCCTGACTGTGTGTCTGGAAATTGCAGCCTGTAACTTCTGATATCATCATCCCTACTAAGTCCAGTTCTCTCACAGAACACCTGACTTTTTAGTATTTCCTAGGCAGCAGCACAGTAATTTCATCTGCAGATTCCATAGAGTTTATGAGTGAATATGAGCTCAGTCCTTACTGGCATTATTAAATTATTCCGTTCCTGAGCTGGTCCCCTTTTATGATGAAGTTTTCACAACATCTCCACTCTACCTGCAAATTAAAACCGTGTGGTAGACCCAGTGATGTTCCAGCTCTTAGTTCCTTCCTCCTACAATCATATTTGATGGTTTTTTCTCTTTTTTTCTGGTGTGATTTTTATCCGTTGAATTTATTATCCTTGTTGCACATACTTTGAACACTGGGCCTTTAAGGCCAGAAGGGATGTTTTGCAAAATCAATTGCTCATGTGCCTAAGGAAATCTGTTTAAAAATATTTGATGTAGCCTTAGAGAGAAGAGTATCTTGGGAGTTAATAATGTCAGGAACAAGATAGAATGTAGGGCCACTGTCCCCCTAAGGGCTTGGGATGCAAAATCTTGCACTGTAAGATTTCTCCTTCTCTCGTCTGGGACGAAGATACGCCTGTTATGTCAGCCTGAGAATCAAGAGTGATTGGATGAGTGAAGTTGAACATGTATCTGATAGAAGATTGGACTAATATGGACTCTCCAAGCTGGAGAAATGCCTGCTGATTGCTGTTGAAGAGGAACAGGAGAAGCTGATTCTAAGTCAAGAAGTCTGGACTGGAAGCTTAAGAACAACATCAGTTAAGAGATGAATAGAGACTTCAGTGCCCCACACCTCTGCCCCACTACCACTGCCACACAAACCACATCCCCCCACACCCCTGAAAACAAAAATAAAAGCTCATTAACTCGAGTAGATATTGAGAACGGGAAATTGAGGCAGGCCTTTTGCAAAAGCTGTTTCTACCATGAGGGAATGCCCTGAAGCATTCTTTGTCTAGCCTGGCCATTGAACTGCTGTAACCTTGATGCCAAGGTTATTTAATAGCTCTGCTATCATGCAGAGATAATTGCTCTGGCTGGTTGTGTAGATTGACAGTTAGCTGGGAAATGTATGATGGAATGATTTTCAGATGAGAAATATGCTGCTTTTCAAAAGTTTAAATATTATTTGTGAAAACTTGGGCTTATTGAAACAATAAAAAAAATGCTTCCCGGAAAATAGGAAAAATGCCTCACTACCTAGATTTTACATTAGAACAGAATTGATCATAATCAGCATGCACAGAACAGGCAGCTATTCTGTCTTAATGACCTGTTGTGGAGATATGCAAAAACTCCCTTTTTATAAAAAAGTACTGGTTTAAAATCTATAGTCATGAACTTGCCTTATTTTTCTAAAAATTAAGGGTTTTTATTTTTCAGTCACTTCAGTCTCAGGGAACATACTGTTTCAGGATGGCACCTTGACCACACTACAACACACTAAGAAAAATGAGTACTGTGATTTCTATTCAGAAACACATTTTGTAGGGAATTCTCAATACCACTGGGTTGGATTTCGATCCTGCTGAAGACTGACAACCCATATACAAATACTGCAGCTGTGCTCGTGCCCTGTGAGCTCAGAGGATATCTGAAGGGCCAGAGGATGATGTAGTAGTTGATGCTGTAGTATATCTCTGAACACTGTGCAGTTTTGTTTGCTCAAAATTCTCAGTCTCAGAACTCAAATTCTCAGTCTGTGTCAAAATGAGCTTTAGACAGGGAAAATATTGACTTCATATTCCTTGTCCCTTTCCAACCTTTATACCACTCCAGAGGTATTAAGAAGCCAAAGCAGTGTTTTCTAGGTAGAACAGAGGTTGCCTCATGGCTCAAAGGCCAGGACTGTTCTACAGATTTTGTGATGGCCTGGTTATGCACAGATCAGCAGCTGGGGTATGACCCAACCAAAAGTTATGTTGCCAGAAGTCACTTATGCATAAAAACCAAATTTTCACTCCCAGGCTATCAAGAAGTTATACTGTAAAAACCTGCTTTTTGCTGTTATAAGCTGCATCTTCCTTGGAGTGCTGTGCCAGCATAATATTCTGCATAATATTATAATACATGATCCTGTGCTGATGAGGCATTCTGAGTGTGGACCTAACCTAACTTGCTATCTCCTTCTTTCCCTGAGCTACACAGTAGAAAAGGCACAGGAAGAAAATAAAGGCAGAGTCTCTTTAACTGCTTCTTGCTGGGAAACAGTCCTGTAGTACTGACATGATCCTTGGGTGCTCTCTAGTTCTGATCAGGTTGTGTCTGATCCCATAAGTCGGTGACAAACTGTAAATTTTAAGCCTCTCTAGCTACTCTTCCTTGCTTTTCTTAACTACATCACATGTGATTTATCAGATACCTGTGTTTTTCTCTTCCTTCATGACTACATTCTTTCTGTAAAACTTTTCATTACTTCAGACCCATCATAAAAAATCAGAGCAGAAAATGAGTTAGATTAAATATTTTATCTGCATATGAACAATTGAAATGATCAGAATGTGATTTTAAAAACGGATGCATTGTATAGAAATTTCTTTCTTTTTTGCTTCATCTCAAGTGGCTTGAATAACATCCTTCTGAAATGCTATTCCTGAGAGAAATAGTCTGAGAGTGTGAACTCTGTTGTGCTTTCATAAATACCCAACAATCCCTGCAAGTTAAAATATCATCACATGTTTACTCCACTTGATCACGGGGGCAGGGACAGGACGTCAGAATTTGTCTGTTATCTCTAATTCCAAACAAAGTTTGCTGTTCTGCTGTCTGCAGCTTGTTCCTGTCCTCATTGTCTGCTTCACAGCTCGCATTCAACCTCCGAGTCAAGGTCACAGCCAGTCTGAAAATCAATTTTCCATGCCTCCATTGCGCCTTCCTCAACCTTATTTCTTTTCTTATCTCTCTCACTGAAAGAGCTGCCTACACAGCTAAGGCTGAAGCATGGGACAAGTTCACGTGTTCAAAATCTTAGCCAAATAGGAAGCCTATAATGAAATTATCTGTAAATAATCTTTGCCCCAGCTATCACGAGCCTTTCAGATTATTTATATTGGATAGTCATTTAAATCTCGTCAGTGCTGCATTGTGCTGCTGTTGATTGAAATGGTAATGAATGCAACACAGTCTCTCAAATGGTTCAGTTTTTTCAAAAATGCATCATTTACAGGCAGTTAGCAGTGTTCCAACTGCATCTGGCTCATTGATTGTCAGTACAAGCTGGCTGTGTCTGCAGGGCACAGTCAGTCTGGGTTGCAAAGAGCCCCATGTCATCTTTGTGTTGCACATTTGCTGACTTGCTATAGTTAGGGTCAGCAAGCAAGCTCCCAGCAACCAAGAGTGAGTAGCAAACTTCTCTAAGTATGTTTGCAATTAATTCTCCTGAGTCAATGCATTTGCTTTTGCTGTTACAATCCACTACCTTTGCTCTTTGACTCAAAATTCTCTGTCTCTTCTCGTATCCAGACTGTCTGCATCTGTTTCGTTCTGTGCATAACATCCTTTTATCCATATGTCTGAGGCTGTAGCTCATCTTCTGTTTATATTACTTCTAAGGCATCAAATTTTGCCTTTCCTCTAGCCTTGATAAGCAGAGTCTTGCCTGTTCATAACTACCCAGAGTACTGTCATTTGAAATCAATATTTTTCTGTCTGATTATGCAAACCCAAATACATGTTTGCTTTATGTATTTTTTTACTCTGTAAGATCCATGATTTGGTGATTGACACCCCTTCCAAAGCCAATCTCTGCCTGTCAGTTGTGTCCTGGTCTACTTAAATAGTGATTGTTGTTTATGATTAGCCAACAATTAGTCTGTCTCCTTGTTATACTTCCAATGAAGAAATGTAATGTTTTGTTCCATGTGGCTTCTTTTGTGTTTGGAAGTCCATTCCTAAAAGCATGAAAACCTTGATGACACTTCCATTTCTGAGGGGCCAAGGAGCGCTCTCATTTTCCTTGAGCTGTTCCATCTGTCTGCATCTATTTGTAGGTGTTTGTTTTGCATTGTCATTTCTAGACATTATTTCTAGCCCTTTGGAGTACAGTCCCAAAATTTGATTTATACAGCACTTTAACATGTGGGAAGAAGAGGGTGAAGGGGTAGGAAATCAAACATCCAGATCTGGAATATGTGGTCATGGCAGCAACAAAAATGGTTACATGAACTTTATTCTTTGCTCCTGCAAAACTGAAATTGCAATTGACTTCTGCCTGAAGGTTTTCTATGGTCAACTTGGTGCTAGAGCTTACTGCTCATTTTTACCTCTTCAGTGTATTTATAAAGCTAATTATATGTTTTGGTAGTAAACAGCCATTATATAAGTCTGTATAAGTTTTCACTAAGCTTCACTGGAATGGAAATCTACATGAAGCAGTGATGTGACACACAGGGGAAAAAGCACTATTTTCCATCTGGAACAACTCCAGATGTAAAATAAATGCTTCCAGTCTCAGGAACAAATTAATATCACTTCCTCTTATTGAAGAAGGCTGGACAGCAATAAATAGAGCTAGAGACAAATTGCCAAATGTTACATAAAAATTTATTGGCTTAATTTTGAGCCATGATAAAATACAGTAAATCCTTTACTCTTGCTGCCCTAAAACGTGCTGGGTCATGCAGAGTTTATACCTAATGAGGTAAAAAGAAAATGGAACCGCTTCCAATACAGAACTTCAGCTGACTTGGCAGCCCTTTAGCAGAGGAGTAACATTGATTGGGACATCCTCTCAGACTGGGGAAGCAATGCTTTATTCCAGAAACATGTGAGCAGGGTTCAGTCTCTACCAGAACCCCTCAGTCTGACAGAATGGGAGGGCATGCAAAGATACCAGCAGCTGCCTGGTGCCAGAGTGGCATGCACCGCTTCTCGGGAGAGGTCAAAAAGTTCATCTCTCTCTCTAGTGTCAGTTCAGGAGTTTTCTCTGCCACCCTCGAGAGGAAATGATGCCTGTCTGTGCTCAGAGGTTGTGGAGTCCTCCGGAAGAGGCTTATTGACGTGCTAATCTTTTCCAGAGAAGACAACCATACTATTAGAGAAAATTACACTCTCAGAGGGAGTTATTAGCGAACAAAAAAGCCTTGCTAACTAAGCTCTTTTTCTTGCAGGTGCTTGATTCACATATTGTAAGAAAGGTAGACCAAGGAAGCCATGTGTGCCTCTGGGGCTTTCAAAACTTGTGGTGTTTAAGGAGCAATTCTCCAAAAATGCTTCAGTGGAAGTAAAGAGATCAGGTGGATTCATTAAATGGTGAGACCTGGTCCAGATAGCCCAGGTTTGAAGTTTGTGGCAGGGATCCAAATTATAGCACCATACAAACTGGTAAAAAAAATGGTTCTGAGTGAAATACTGCTGTCATCAGAGCCTTGACCTCTGTCTGTGGTGCTCTGGAGAGAGTCCCTGTCCCAGGATGTGGATTTGGATCCAGGTAGGGGAACAAACAGTACCTGAGGAGAGGCTGAACTGGGGCACATCCTGTGTGACTCTATCAGACTTACCTGGCTGAAGTTTGCTCAGCTTCACTGGCACTGCTAAGAACTCCTGGTTCTTTACCAGCCAGGGCAGCCTTGGCAGCTGGGCTTTAACTCTTTGGTCTTCAGCAAAGTCAGGCACTGAGAACCCTACTCTGCAGTTTTCCTTTACACTCCTGACAGTTTAATTTGCTTCCCTTGCAATAGGAATATTTTCTTCAGTTGACCTTCTCTCACCTGGTAACTGTGTTTCTAACCACAATTCCCATCTTTGACCTCCTAACAAAGAGCCAACACATTAAAAATGCATGAGGCCCTTGTGAGGGGGGCAGCTGAATGGCTGCATTAGCACTGAGGCTGAATTATTGATGGAAAGGTTGACTTTTACTTTCCTTTTAGCTATTGAATTATAGATTAAAAGCTGCACAATAAGATTATTTTCATTACTCATATAAATTACTCATTCAGTTAAGAAGAGTGAGGAGAACAAACGAAAAGCACCCTGGGGTGGCAAATACATTAGACTTAAAATGTTTATGTTCTAGACTATTTATTAATTATATGTGCATTTTCAAATAAATGTTTTGATTTAACAGAAGTAATAAGGATTTTTTTTAGAGTTTAGGAGGTAGGAATAGACTTTTTTTACGATACTCTCAGTGAAATTTATGAATAGAGAACAACTAATGTGTCCTGTATTAGCTGGTGCCTATGCTGACCAGATAAGAAGTGTTATTTAATAGTTGAAATAACCAGATTGACTAATACCTGCTCTTCAGAATTATGATGTTATTGAATCCCTCAGTTTTCCTATATGTGGTATCCCACACTGAGCTGTCACCATCTATGTAGTCCTAGAGAAATAATAGCTTTGTTTGGTTTTGGTTTTCCTATTTAGTTTGGTGACAGTAAAAAAAAAATATTGCCCATTAAATCTTTTCAGGGATTAGTAATCTGTTTGTCTTTCTATACAGCCTTTGGCTCTCCTGGCTGATTATTACTATGGCCAGCAAGAATCCTGCTGCAGGTTTCTGTCAGCCAATTCTTACAGGAGGTATTTGATGCCATGGTCGCCCACAATTTGGAATAGTTGTTGCTTTTGCATTTCCACTTGTGCTACCCTCCTGTAAGGCTGGATGATGTTGGCTTTGAACTGGACAGCTTCTCTTCTGTCAGCTTTGAAATAATTTCAGCACAGACTCAGCAAGTATCAGGCAGGCTGGCTGGGAAGTTTTCTACTTACAACCCTGTGGCAACAGTTTGAAAAAGAAGAAGAAAGAGCAAATTTCCTTTAACTGAAATAATGAAGAATAATTCATTACAGCCCCTAAAGGAAAGAAGGTCTTCCAAAATGGTGCATCTCTATTCTTCTGCTGGTATTTTCTTAGCCAAAGAACCAAAAGTAACACAGCCATCTGTATTGCTTTATATGAGTACTACAAAATGTTATGGTTAAGTCATGTTAGTCATTGATTTAGAACCCACTCAAATAGCTGGAAAAATCCCATGGATTTGTGACAGTCTCTGCAACATCTGTTGACGGGAGGCATTCCATTAAATACAGCAATCAGGATTGGATTTCTGCAGACTCGTATCAGTTAGAAGGCACACAGGGCAGGTCCCTTGCAAACCCCTAGCTGACAGAGAAGAAACAATTCCAATGCACCTCTCAATGCAAGCTCCCTGGATGACAGCCTCAACATGCAGCTCCAATCCCCACACATTTTCGGATCACAAGTTCTCTACAGGGATGGGAGGATTTGGTGAATTTCGTGATGCTGAAGACTGGTAAGAGAAGGAAAGCAGTGGGAGTTCACTATGAGGAGGCTACTGAGTGACAAGGGTACAACAGAAATATGTGCCACTGACCTACTTAATGCTGAAAGTCTCCATATTCCATTATTGATGAACTGATCTACTTAATGCTCTCCTTGTTGCCTGCAGTTAGCTCAATAGCAAGATGATTTTGACTATTCCTCTATTTCTTTTTTTCATGTAATTAGAATTTCCCTGTTTTATGGCCTGATAGTCTGACCCAATGGAATATGCAGAGTTGAAATATATAAGCTGAGTCAGCATTTTGGATCTACTTTTAAAAGCTAAATTTAGGCACACAAGACTAAATTTTAGTCTTCATGATGTGATAAGGTCGATAAGAAAAAGCACTGAGGATGCTAAAGTTTTTGAGTGCTTTAGGCTTGCAATTTATAACTCATCCATTTTGGTAGGGTATTTTTTAAAAGACAGTTTCTACAGGATTCTAATGTATTGACATTGTAATTTTGCCCTTATTTTTGTATTGCTGGTCAAACTCCAGCAACAGATCAGGCTTTTCATTGTTAAAGAAACTCAGTTGCCTCTGGCAGGATGAAAAGGCAAATATTCGAGGAATTTCTCACTTTCAGTATATATTTAAAGGATCTATTTTCAAAACTTGCTTTTAGGTTCAGTATATGTCATACACATAACGAGAGAGATGAATATAAATTACATCTTAACTAGTATAAGTGACTCTCTTCATATTGCTGAAGGAGGTGATTTTAATTTTGGAAGTTAACTTCTTTTTTTAACTGTGAGGCTGTGAATCTGACAAATGTAGCTGTCAGCCATGCGTGGGGTGGGGAGGAAAGGAAAAGGAAATCTTCCTGTGCTATGTTTAGTAGTGTTCGTGACATAAATACAGCAACTGTCCTGGGCTGTAGTAACTTCTGTAAGTTTTATGGTGTTGTTATTTAGAACTGTCTGTATGGCTTTGTGGGTTTTATGCAATAGAAGTGTCTCAGGAAAAAAAAGGAAGGAAAAGCAGTGAGTCAGTCTAGGATGTGCCTCAGTAAACACCTGGGGTAGGTGAAGTGCAAATGCCCAAATTACTTCCTTTGGACTTTGTAACCTCTAGGTTCCTGCCAGATTTAATTGCTTGCATTGCCAGTGATGAGGTACAACAAATCACAAGGGCCTTGAACAGTGGGGCAGATTTTGTGCAGAGATGAGCTCGTTTCCCTTCTTCTCTAAGAGAAATGAGTGCCTCCTTCTGACTCTGGTAGTCCTGAGCACTACAGAAGTTAAGACACCCTTGGCTTTTCTGCCAGGAGAAAAACTCAGTTTAGTTATTCTGCAAACCTTCTGTGGTTTAACATATCTCTATTGGCACACAGAGCTTTCTCCTAATGCTAAACATTAAACACATCATTTCTGTGGGAAGTCTGGCAGGTCTTTTTGTTAACAGTTATTACCAGGAGTCTGGTATTGTAGCAAGAGATCTTGGATCCATGCAGACCTGCTTGGATAAAGAGGAAGAAAATGCAAGGTACTACTGGGGTTACTGGTTCTGCTAAAAGCAGTCTCAACCCCAAGGGAAATGAAAAGATAGCAGCATAACAGCAGCTGAGTCTTCTTCAGTAGCACCTGAACTATGCCCAGCACTGCACGGAATGGAGACACTATTTCTGTGTCATCTTTGCACTCCTCTTTTTCAGTCATCACTGTAGGCTTCTCTGTGCTCTCCTGTTTCAGACCCTATAGAGTTGCTCTGCCAACTGGAAACTGGCCAATATGAATGTGTGACACAGAGATGTTGCCAGATTTTGATTATACTGTTGAATGTTTTTTCCTAGCTACCAAGTATTCCCTTGCCACACTGGCAGTTTTTGAAGAGAGGATCAAGTGGATTTATGGTCCTTAATCAATCCTAAGAATCTGTCCTGTCACTCACTATCACCTTTACAGCCAGTTAATGTTGCTCACCCCATGCTTTGTAAGAAAATATTGAATCACTGACCCGTTTTCATCTCATAACCCAGCACAGGCTGTTTTGTAACCCTTCCCCCCCCCCGTCCAAAAATTAGGACACATTGTATTATGTCCATTGTAAATTGCATGTCCATTCAATGATGTGAATATAGAATGTGTTGCAGTATCTGGGAAATTAAGTCCAAGGGTGCCCAGTTGCAACTGAATAATGGCATTTTGCTTGGTCCTGACCTTCTGGGGAAGAGAACTCTACCTGACAAAGCAGAGTACTTACACAGTCATAGTTTGTGTTTAGCAAGCATTTGTATTCCTGCAGATGAATCAGCTAAAAGGCCCCTAGAGTGTAAAAGCAGTATGCAGTATGCGACCGTCCTGTTTTATTTAAAAGATGAAAGACTTAAAAGATTTAAAATTTTAAAAGGATTTAAAAGATGACTACTTAGACATCATAACTGAATCATGTATCTTAGTTCAAGTTTCCATTTGCATCTTCTTCAAAAAGTCACTTAAGAGGTTAAAAGTAAGCAGGATTAAGTTTTCTATATTTTATGGCTAAAATTTCTAATAAAAATTTGGAGAAAAAAGAAGAGAAGGTAACATCTGACACATCAGTTCCACCAGTACGTAGCTTGCTGCAATTCCTCCATCTGTCAGAAGTAGCGTGGCAGCAGCACCAGGGCAGCGATTGTCCCCTGTGCCGGGCACTGCTAAGGCACCTCCAGTGCTGCGTTCAGGTTTGGACCTCTCAGGACAAGAAAAACATTGAGGGCCTGGAGTGAGTGAGTCTGGAGGAGGGAACAGAGCTGGGGAAGGGGCTGGAGCACAAGTCTGATGAGGAGTGGCTGAGGGGGCTCACCCAGGAGAAAAGGGGGTGCAGGGGGATCTTCTTGCTTCCCACAACTCCCTGATAGGAGTCTATTTCTGTCTATTATACCTGATAATAACTCTTTCTCTTCCTCTCTCGTTTATGAGAACAGAATTACTCAGAAGTATTCTTGAATTATGGAAGGGGTTAGCTCAGCCTTGTGAATTACTAGAAAGAAATTGCAGAATCTTGTCATTTCTGGGGATTTTTGTGGGGTTTTTTTACTACAAATTGAGTCAAAGCCTTCATACTTTTCTATTCTTTGAAGCAAACCTCATCGATATGATAGATGTTTACCCAACTTGGAACTGGGATAAAACCACAAAGATTTTGGTTGTAGTTAGCTCCCATGGCATAAAACACACAAGACTTCAATAAATCAGGGAAGGACTACATGCAGTGAGCTTCATACTCTTATGTATTTATGTTCACAGAAATGCAGCTAAGAAATAATGTCAAGTTATAAACTGATTCAGAGCTGCCACATTAGAAGTATTCAATAGTGGAGTGCAAACCAGAAATCAGTCCCACCAGTGACTCCTTCCCATCTTGAGAGACTGGGTTTGAAGAAAAGCCTGACCTTTAAGCAAAGTCAAGTCTGTTGTTAGGCAGCATTGATTGGTTGATGCTTTCCTAACATTGGGCTGATCTTCAGCACTGTTCATTACAATTTTAAATGTTTAAACTTTCAAGAAAATAGATCAAACAGTGGTCACAGGAAAGTAGAACTGAGTTTTCCTAAAGAAAAGAAGAAGTAGCACCATGGCCCGATAAATAACCCAATGGAGAAATCTCTTCCTCTCAGTTAAACCTGGAGAAATTACTAATTCTGCCAATTAATGAAAGGTAAATTTGTAAGCATTCCTGAAATATTGGCAATTTGTTCTAATAATGGGATTTTGCCTATTATTTTTCCAATACTCTCATACTGGAACTGCACAAGTGGAAATGAGAAGAAAAAAATAAAGTTACAAGGATGAACTTTTCTGATTTTTTGGATGAGCACACATTTTTTTATTCTTGCCGAGATGCATTTTTCAGGTACACCTCAAGAACACAAAGAAATACTCTGTGTATCAATAACTTAGATTTTTTTGTTGATTATGTTGCTTTGGATATTTATGTTACTGTAGACTAAGTAACTAATTTCTATAAAAGGCAGGAATCTCCTCTCAGAGAGCACAGTAAAACAAGGATTTCAATATTTGTGTCACTTATATTGATAGTTAGGTCTTAACCGAGTTAAGGTTTTTCTTCCTGGGTGCCTTTTTGGTAGGATTTTTTCCACCTGTGAAGTGGTTTGTACTGGGCCATTATTCATCACTGTATTGTGCTCACTTTAAATTTTTGTGGATTGCTGTGTGATACACTGAGTGCTAAATTGCTGCTAGGGGAAGTTTATTGATCCCTATGCTGTGGATGATTGCCATATGACATTCTCATTCAGTAACAGAATGCTTTCTATAGATTTCCTGAGCTGATTAAATAAAATCAGGATTGAGACAACAATGCCTCTGGTCAGGTTGAAGGTGAGCCACTCTCTCTACTTCAAGGTAAAGAGGCACAGTAAAGAGGAGAGCAGATGCACCAGCAGAACATGGTCTGCAAGTCCCTTCCTGGGAGACCTTCCCAAAGTCCTATGGCTTAGTGTCCAAACAGCACACAAGAAGAGACAGAGAGAGGTGGATAATGAACTGTTCTCTCTGCAGCCTCTTTCTTGGGGGCAGGAAAGAGCCTTCTGGTCTGCATCTTTTCCCCTCCCTGCAGAAAGCAACCAGGGCTAAACGAGCTGAAAGAGGAGGCAGAAGCAGGACACTAGCACAGGATTGTGAAGAGCCTGATGAAGAGGAGGAGGAAAATCTGGCATCACATCCTGATGGAGGATAGTCAGGGTCATCTGCTTAAAGGCAGATTTTTTTTTTTTTTTTTTTAAAGATTGTTTTTTGGGAACTGGTTTGTTACAGAGCAGTGAGGAAGTCAGTCGAAAACATATTGCGGAATCTTGTCCCTTTTTTTACTTAACAATAGTTCAGTGCCATAGAGGTGTAAATAAACTCACATATTCTAAATACATACTCTCCCAATTTCTGCCAATTTTAAGTATCTTTTTAATAGCATTTTTCAAAGGCTTCATAAGTAATTAAGAAAAATAACAAAAGAAGGTCAGTGGTAGTTTAGTAACCCACTAATTCTTGTTACTCAACATTAGGAGGTGGCAGTTCATTGCTAACAATGCTACTGTTGTCTTTGTCCTTCTAGGCAAAGAACCAGAAAACATTTCCCAGCTAATTGGAAGCTATGTGCAGTGCTCACTCTTTGAAGACACGGAGCATCCCCTCAGAAATGCCAGTGATTAACAGTGCAGTTATTAATAGAACCGGCCCCAGTGCTGAAACAGTTGGGCTGCTTTGGAGCACTGGGATTGCTGGACCAGGGTCTGTGCCCAGTCCATCCCACAGGCAGCCCATGGACAGCTTGGCTGGGCACTGAAGCAGATTGTGAGCAGGGAATATGAAAGGACAGCACAGGGCCTGTGCTCTGTAGGGAACAAAGCTTCCCAGCAAATGCCTGCGTGGAGGCAGAGGGGAGCGGTGGATGTGCAGTGACAGTTCATGCTCCATGATCCGTGGAGCCAGGATTAAGCAGACTGCACACGCAGGGCTGGCTAAGGTGCCTCACAATGCAAATCCGTGGGAATGTGCTGTGTCTGGTGTTCTGCTCTCCCAGAACGTTGGCTTGTGATTCTCAGCTGCTGTAGCAGGCCAGGCCAGATGGAAGTTCTTCCATGCAAAAAACCTCCGTGTTTGGTCCTACTGCAGTGCTCTCACAAAAGCCCATCTTTTCTTTGTTTTTTTCACTATCCAGGTGTTCCCAGCCCACCAAAAAGCCCAAATCATGGAGAGCTGTCAGCACTTGAAGAAATCTATGGAACCCAAAGCCAGATGTTTTGTTGGCTGAGGAGGACTGACTGTCCTATACACTGTGTGTGTGTCCTGGGCATATGCAGGAAAGAGGTATGTGACCTTGAGAAGTGTAAGCAAACAAATGCCTCTAGCCAAATCCTGCTGCTCAGATTGTTGCCAATGTTTCATTGGTCATTTTTCTAGCTACCAGTGTTTCATAAAAATTTTCCTTGCCTTTTTTAAGATTACACAGGTTGCAATCTTCCTTTATCTTCCTGCCTTAGTCAGCCCAGCTACAGTAACTGCAGCTCAGCACAGGTCTGGCCACCACCTCCATTTCCAAATTCAGTCCATGGCTTCCTGGTTTGCCAAAAGGGCCAGCTGGTGTACAGCATGCATCCTGCCCAAGCCAAGAGGTGCTGGGACTGTCCTCCCTTTGCTGATGGCTCACTGCTGGCTTGCCTGGTGCTCCGCATGGGTGAAGAGAAGCCCAGCTGTACTGTTCTTGTTCTCTCCTGCCCTTAATCCCCAATCCTGTTTGGGGGGGCATTAGATACTTTTAGAAGAGTAACTACTTATTTTAAGTAGCTACTTTTGTAGTGCAATTCTACAGGAGACTAGTCGTACCTTATGAGAATTATCTCCAAAGCTTGAAGTGTATAAAACAGGTAAATGTAATGATTTGTTACTCACTGTTGACTTTCAGCATAAAGATTTTTGTGATTCCTAGATGAAAAATTGTCATTGTAGTCCATATGCAGCCAGATTATTTATGTACATTCATTTGAGTTGCCTCGCTTTCCATTCCTTTTGATAGACTGTAAGGTATAACGCTGGATGAAAGAATGGAGAAACGGTTGTTTTTGGGGTTGTGGGGTTTGTTTTTTTTTTTGTTTGGGGAGGCTGATTGGTGTATGTGTTGTGTGGGCAGCTTGGAAGTTCAGCTGTCTATCTGTAGAGAATCCAAAACATATCTGAGGTCACTTTGCTACTCAGGATTAAGGCAATAATAGTATCCAATAACAGTGAATGCAATTACAGATTTTTTTCATTTTCTCTTTATCAAATCAAGGGAGGCAGCACACCTCCTGACACAGGTCACATTTCAGTGCAGGGAAGAATGCCCCCCTGCTGATCTGCAAAATAGAACACAGTGTGGCTCACATGAGCCTGGCCATGATGGCAATAACTGAAATTGATTTCTGGCTCAGCCCCACAGGTATTGAGAGCAGTATCCTATCAGTTTCAATCAATAAAATTTGCTAATTGTGTTTACTGGTTGTTAGGATAAAAATGAGATACAGGATTTGGCCTTAGAAAATCACAGCTTCCCTACAGTACAGTTAAGACAGAGAGAAGCAGCAGGATGGGAACAGTGTTGTGGCAGAGAGTGGGGACTGATAAGGGGTACAACCATGTTAGAAAGAAGAATCTTTTATTAGAAGGGGATTAGAAAGGTGAAACCTTTCTTTTCTGACCATGAAATCCAGAATTTTTGAAAGTACACTGCAGAACACCGTTTTGCAGTTTGTTGTTCTGAGGTTAGTACTGGTCTATAAAATGTTTAACCATGGTTGATTAAATAATTGAAGAAATGCAGAAAAAAAACCCAAACATTTTCTCAAGAAAACAGACAAAAAATAGGGAAATGGGAGTAAAGTATCAACAATCAATATTTAGATTTAATTTTATTTCATTTCAGTTAAATGAAAGTTGCCTGGGCTCTGGACTTCTTTTCAAAGCCTGCTTTGTATTTGGATTATTGTTTCATGTTTAAGACCTTAATGGCCCTTTATTTAAGTTTGCAGCATGATGCAAGAGGCAATAGTCTTACTTTAGAAAGAGTAAGCTGTGCAGTATTTTATGTTTGCATGGGTGGAAGGGTATTTCACTGAACCACTGTGGGTTGAGGGCATTACAGTTTCTAGAGAGACTGGTGGGTACAGTGTATTTATCTTAAATAGTATAAAATGGGAATTTCAGAGGTCAAGAGAGAAATAGAGAGAAATCTTCTTTTTAAGAGTCTGTTCATATATTTATATCTATAAAATCTCATAAAACCTTCACATTTCTATCATTCACATTATACAACCCTCAGCAACAAATGTCATTTTTAAAATAACCTCAACCATTCTTAATTTATGTGTCAAGGATTGCATTCAATCATAGAGTTTAGCTCTCATCACCTTTAATAAACACTAATGGGAAAACTAACATACCTTTTCCTAACAGAAAAAATAATTAATTAGTTTTTAGTACATGATTTTAATGTAAAACAGCTTTTGAATTGTGGGGAGAAAAAAGCTGAGGGCATTTTAAAATTTGTAAGTATTATTCAAAATTTTACAGATTATAGTTGAAGAGTACTTTAGAGAGCTGAGATGATTCAAGTACTTTCTTGTTATTGATTGAAGCTTTAAGAAATCTAGCCAAAAAAAGCGCCTTGCATTGCAACCCTGCTGTTTCCTGGCATCCTTTTGCTATCTCAGTAGCAAACTACTTCCAAAAACATAATCACTCTTGCCATCCCACCTAACCAACCTTCCCCTGATCAGATGGACTCACTGTGAAAACACACAGTTGTTATTTGGGGAGCAAAAACCTGAGGGTTTTGCAGGATGTATTTTTGGGTGGTTAGACCACCATCATAATTATAAATGGGTTTCAGGGAGTTGGTTGCTATGGCAACAGTCTACTTAGTGCTTTTTTCAGAGCTAAACCCTATTTGCCTGTATGTTCAAGGGAGGAGAGAATGGCTAAGGAAGGGAAATTGAGCTTTTATTCCTCCAAGAGCCATAAATTGCAGCATCCTCTATTTAAAGTACACAGACGGAAGAGCTGCTCCTTTTCCTCAGTGTTTTTTCTGCTGCTGAGAAACTCCATTTGATGTTTCAGTAAAAAAAAACAAACCTTCCCTTATTTCAGAAATGCAACTGCACTAGAGTTAATTAAGGCTAACACCCAATCAGATTTTTCCTAAAAGTGCAGCTGAAAGCAAAGGGCACAATCTCTTTGAAATTGCTGGAGCTGTGAAAATTTCTGGTGCGGTCTTTTGCCTCATGTCTCCTGCTGTAAATCAGGTCCCTCTCCATCCTACTGAAGTCAGACAGTATTTCTCTTGTCATTGATTTCTCTGCAGCTCCCTGGTTGTGTATCACAGACCCAAAACCACCTTGACTTGATTTTTTTTCCCCTCTGTCAGCTGTGAGTTGGTGAAACATAACAAAGGGGGGTGGGGGCTGTCAAAATTCCTTAATCCTGCCTGGCCATAGGTTGTGATCCTCCCGTGTCCTTCAGTGACTGTCTGCACCTGTGCAGTGTGAGCAAAGCACAGAACCCAAGTTCAGGGGAGTTAAGCAGAGCTTGGCTGGCATTTGCAGGATTTGCCTGAAGAGGGGTTTCTAGGCTCTTGAGGGTGGGGAGAATTGTCTGGTAGGGGTAATGAGCTGCCAGGAAGTGACAGCTTCATGGGCATATGGGAAAGGGAAATGGGTTTTGAAGTAAATTCAGTCTCCAAGAGGAGCAGAAGGAATGTAAAGCATGTGAGAGAGAAGAGTTGAGCCTGTCTGGAGCAAGTTAAATGGAAAGTTGTCATAGAAGGAAAAAGAAATTTATTTGGAAAGAAATTATCACAGTTGGAGAAGACTAGTGAAGAAGAGATGGAGGAAAAACCTCTTCTTTGTTCTCTATAAGACAAAGAGGACCTTTCTTTTTATGGTTCTCCAGTAATCTTTCCTGTATCTTGATCTGCAGACTGATAGTTTCACCTTGGATAATGCAATCGCCTCAAAGTGGAAGATAGCTGATTGTGGGAAGAGAGAAATTGCTGGCTGTAGTATCATGGTGTCATTTCTGCAGCTGTCATCTCTGGCTGACACTATTATTAAGTGCCACAAGATCTTTTAAGGTTTCCCTGAGCAGGCCTGCCACATGCATGTAGACAGCAGCTCAGAATATTGCCTTATTCCACAGGAAAACCTCAACACAGAGCACTTCTTTGTGTCCCTCTCCTGAGCCCTATTTCTGTCCAAGAACTGACTATCTTTCTCACCTTGAACTATAAAAGAGATGCAGTTCCCATGATTTGAGTGACAGAAGAAATTTGCCACACCACACATATACATTCCAATCTTTCTGGAAGAACTGACCAGTAGGAAAGTTGGCTTAAAACAGGACAGCCTGTTAAGACCTGATGGGCAACTCAATGGTATTTTGGGCATTACATTAAAACAGTGCAAGGCCCCAGTGCTCTGGTGCTCATGACAGCTGTCTCATGCCTTTTACTAGATGGTCAATTTTTTTGCTCTTAATTTAGCCAGATTTAAAATTATCTGTTTGGGTTTGCAGTTTTGTGTTTTCTTGTTGTTTTTGAGTTGGGCTGGTTTGTTTGTTTGTTTTGTGAGTTTGTTGGGTTTTTTTAGAAGAATGCAGAAAACCTATTGATTCTGGGGAATTCTAAGTTTTCTCTCTCTAAATTCTGTCTTCATTTACAGAGATCCCAGACTTATGTACTGAGGCGTGGCCCCTGCCCTGAATCACAAAAAGTCTGTAATCTCCCCAGTGTTGTTGTTCCTAGACTACATCTAGGAACAAGTAAATGTCAGAAAAGGAGAAAATTCAAAAGGAATATTTTTTAGGTTTTGTAAAGCAAGCCTGATAAGTCTAGCACAAAAGACACAAGATTTTAAGAGGTGCTTTAAAGGCATTCAACTATGAAAGGTTCATAACAGAAATTAATTATAAGGCTTTGAAGTCCCTATGCCTATGGGCATTTGGAAAAGGGAGCATTAAACCCAGACAACCAAGAGGAGCCAAGACCTAGCTCAGACAGTGCAGCCATTGGCAGAAAATAGGAGATTGATTTTTTCATATTTCTAAATTCTCCATTTGCCTTGTCTCTGACATTCCTTTTCCAAACACCTACTGCACCCCATTGGCAGAGGTAGAATGCAAAGGTTTCTGGAGGCCTCTGTTTCTGCCCCTCTGCATTTTCTGATGGAGGAAATGGAACAAAATATTTTACATTTGAGATACAAAAAGCTGAGGTTACCAGGCTCTTCATCCTCTTTCACTTGCTGGCTTATGAGTATAAATGCCATCAGACTCTTGGAGCCCATTCTGAAGGTGAGGCTCTCCTCTGCATTCAGTTTCTCCATGACTATTCCAGAGGGGGCCAGATTCTCTCCTGTATGAAAGAAGCAGCCTACTCTGGATATGGCTCTCACTTTCCCCTTTTTCCTACTCTTATCCTTTCCTGACCTGTAGTGAAGCAGGTTTTCTTCAGAATAGTAGCAAATGATTAATTTAAACAAAAAGGAACAAATTCCATAATTCCATAACCAAACTTCTGTAGCCCAAATCTGACTTGTATTTGTGAGCTTAGATGTCAGGCAAGACACTAAGCCTCCAAATGAGCTGCTAGTGTATTTGTATTCTGCCTCGACTTCTCCCCATTTCTCATACAGAGGCACTGCGTGGTTCATGTGTCCCATCCCTCAGACCATGCTGCTGTTCTTTTTCTTCTTTCCCTCCATTTCTACCCCCTTGGAAATCTCAGATTCAAGGTCGAAGGAGACTGGGAGCCACCTTCTGCTCTCAGGGTTAAATCTGGGAATCCGTGCAGTGGGAATCATTGCCCTAGCTTCAAATTTATGCTGGTGCAGTGAAGATGAGAATTTAGCTTTCTGTGCTGTTGTCAACAGGGGAAAAATAGAGTCCCTATAAGGCTGTATCCATGGAAACCATCCTGCTGCAATAGCGGGTAAAGCAGCAAATCAATTTCTTCAGTTTTAAAATGAAACACATTATAGTGCATCTGGCATTTAAGAGATTATCCGTGCTGATAACTGTGTGGAAAAACCCTCCTCTAGCAAGTACACTGGCAAGAACATTTCTTCCTCCTGATAGAATTCTGATTTTGAGTAGAATGAGCGTTGATGACAAAGTACCATGAAGATGGTGCAGTGAGACAGAGCCAAGTCTAGAAGCAACAGCATTTAATGAAGGAGAAAATTGTTTAATTTAGCATTTAGCCCAAGTATCTGGGCACATGGTGACTAACATTCAAATGTATTAGCATAGGCAGTGACCTGTCACCTCTGTCTCCCTACTCTTTGCTTTCTTGGTACCACGTGTGACAAACAGAACATTTGTACCTTGTGATGCATTTGTCTGAACAGGGAGTGCATGTGTGTGTGTGTGTGTGTGTGTGTGTGGCCCATGGGCTGTCAGATGAGATTTCAATATCCCCTGCAACATGGTCTGGGTTACTGACTTTATACAGGTGTGTATTTCAGAGCCAGAGGCATTTCCAGTGCAGAAAAATGTGCTGGCTGTCTCTGTGCTGTATTCTTGTTACATTTCATTATGCGCAACTTGAGAGACCATCCCTTTACTATGCTATGGAGGGAGCATGAAAATAGGAGGATTTCTTAAACCAGACTTCAAAAGCTACCATGCACTTTGCCTGCTGTGTGCTCAGATGTTCTGCCTTTATTTTTTCACCTATTAAGTTCTCTCTGACCATTTTGAGAAATACCCTACTTGAGCAGAATAATGCCTATACGCAGATGAGACTTGGTTCTGCTTTTCCTTTTTATCAAATCCAAATATTGCAGTCTGCCTTCTCTATGCCATCAGATAGACAAATTATCTGTCTGATAGAAATATAACCTTATTTAAGAGAGATGGAGTGAAGCTGAACCAGGAGAGAAGAGAAAGCATTACAGGAATTGAGTAGCCCTTCAGTTGGTAACACATTCATCTGTCACTTAGCAGTGCCTAGACTGTATTTTATCTGCTTCTGAATCTCAGTTCCTTGATAACAGCAATCACATATGCAATACTGTCTTCTTTTATCTACAGCTGCCCTATCTATTGTAGCAACCCCTGTTTGATTGACAGTTATATATTTTTTTCTGACCTGAGGGCAAGCTTATTGCAATGCATTCCTTTCAGGGCTATCACTGAAACACATCCAAAATCTTCAACTGGTGCATAATGTTCAGCATTTGAAGGAAATGAGCACATATTGTTGGGGGCACAGGAGGTTTTGTTGCTCTGCCACATCTACCAGTTAATGGAAGATGCAGTTCAAACCCCATTAAGTGGTAGGAATGGCTCAGTGGTTTGAAATGCTGCTGTTTGCAGAGAGTGTTTTGTTCTGCATGTGTCCAATTGCTATGACATCCAGTGTTGTCTTCTTGGTCAGTTCAGAGGTTTTAAGACTTAGGAAAAGACCTCCAACACAGTGCTTGAGGACTGTGCTTCCTTCCTGAAGATGAGAAAGGAATGTGGTTGAAAATTCGTGGTTGAAAATCATGAACTTCTGCAGCTTGTTTCTATGATCCATGGATGTACAGATCTAGGAATCCTCTCTGCATTCAGGGGTTGGACAGCATTCACTTCCTAAGTCCTAACCTTTAGATACTGAAGAATGAAAATTATATTTTTAATTGCATTTTTTAATCTGTAATTCCCACTTGCTACATCAGCCTTCCAGATTCCAATGTGAGGATGCCTGGGATTCCTGGTGAATACAAGGCATTTGCAGATTTCTCTCTAAAAGGCCAGGGAAGGGAGAAATGAAAGAGGAGATGTGACTGGCATTTCTTCATCACAGTCCTGTGTCTGTGCTTGTCAAGGTAGCAAAGCCCAAGAGACCAGGCATGGCCTAGGAGGACCCTGCACACGTTTTGGAGCAGACAGGATTTGTTGTTTGTCACTGTGGATCCTGGGATGTTCTGAGATCGACTGACAAAACCTGGAGATTGTAATGGCTTTTGTAAGGGCTTTTTCTCTGCCCTGTGCCAAATAGCAAGGAAGGTGTCCTTCTTCCCGCCTCCTTCAGGTCAGACCTGAGAGCCCATGGCAGGAGCAGGGGCAGCATTTGTTCTGAGGGACAAAGCAGGAGCCACCTCTAGATCAGACACTTGTCACACAGCTCCCAGGTGTGGCATTTTAGAGCATTCTTTGTGTCTAAGCCCTCGCAGTTTGCACAGTCATGTCCAGCGTGGGAGTGTTTCTCAGTGCTGTCTGTCTCCATGGATTTGGAGGTGACACCGTGTTTGTACACTGCCTCTCTTGCACTACCACCCCCATGGCTGAGGCAAGCTCCTGAGTCATCCTCACAAAGATTTGAAATCTCTGGCAAACCTGTAGGCTATTTGTTTATGTGGGCAGGCAAGAAAATATCAGGTAGGAAAACTCAGTCACACAGCAGTGTTTGTAACTGTCCCCACAGCCAGTTCTTTTAAATGGCATTTTAACTCATGTCTAAATTCCTTTTCTGTAAAAAATTGTAACAGCAAACTTGCTGTTAAATGATTCCTTAAAATGAGCCCGGTCCTCAAAGTCACTTTATGAACATGTAAATCCCATCTATATTCTACAATTTCATTCATTTTACTGTTTGAGATACCTTTATCAAAAATCAGCACTTCTCTCTTGGAAAAAAAAAAAGCTTGAATTGTCTTTTCTCTGGGACTCAGGTGAAAGCATGACCTGGTCACATCCCTGCCGTGGCAGGTATTATCAGTGCTGGCACGGGGTGGCACACAGCAGCTACCACTTTATACAATGCAAAGAATGTGCCTCAAGTCCAGTAATGTCTACTTGTGTTATGTCCTGTTCGGTGTAAAGATGCAGTGTGTTACCACTCCTGACAGTCACACAGCTCCCTTCTCTATCACTCCACTCCTCAAAACTAGAATCCCTCTGCATTCCTAGCCTTCAAAAACAGGGATATTCCTTAGCAGTACCCTGTGGATTAATATTCACAGCAAAATAAAAATATCAGGCCTATGCATATGTTAATCTGTTCTTGTAACCTCAGAAAGCTATGCCTAGTCTTGGTTCCATAGATATACTAGCTGTAATCACAAACCTTGCCTCATCTGTGCTCAGTTTATCATTTCAGAAATATCTAAAAGAGATGAGTAGTTCTAAGGACTATGGTGTGGCTTTGCATGGCAAGTTCAGCTAAAAATTGTGGTGACACCAGAAGATGTGTTGCTAATCAGCAGAACAACCACAAGTGCAGCAATGTGTACAACAAAAATGGAAAAAACCAAAAAAAACAAGATCATTTATTTCAGTTGAGAAAGACCTGATTTACTGATGAACAGATTATAACTAAACAATGTGTTTGTTAAGGGTACAGAAGACTGACCAAGTCTCTGGCCCTTAACTTCATGCAGACCCCTGGAAAATATCTCTCTCTGCAATCAGAGACTTGTTAGTGGGCAAGGTCACTTTCAGTGATGTAAACAGAAAAGTGGGTGGCTCAATCGACCCAGACATGAAAATGTAAGGGTTCTTGCCTCATGCAGAGAGAAACACTGTCTTTTTTGTTTGTGCTGCTTGGGAAGCCTTTAGAGATGACCAGAAATCAGTCACACTGCTGTGAGCAGCAGGAGACAGAGACATGTTGTGTTCCCTGTATCCTCCTGTTCTATAGTGAGCTGTTCCTTAAGTCTCTGTCCTGGCTCTTGCTGCAGCCTCCTTTTTGTCTTCCACCACCTCCAAAGGAGCCTTCTCAAAGGCCAGGGCTGGGCAGAGTCCAGCCAATCTGTCAGATTTGGCAGGACAAAGAATTTGACAGAGAATTTACCTGTTTCATACTTCTACAAATTCCTCTCAGCAGCTGGAGGCCAGAGGACTTTTCAGCTGGCACAGAGTTAGGGCTCTCTGTACAGATAGTGCCTGCTCTGGCCTAAAGCGTCGTGTGACAGGCAAACCTGAACCAGCATGATTGCTGTGTGCTTCATCAGTTTCTGGTTTGCAAAAAAACCCATTTCTTACCCTATGTCACAGGGCACATTCTGGCTCTCCCTATGTTATGGCTGAAGGATTTTCAGGTGCTTGAGTTGCAGCACAGAGCCTGTAACCCCTCTCTTGAGAAGCCTGTCAAGCCTTGCATGTGGAGAATGCCTTGGCTGCAGCTCTTGCTCTGCCACGGCACAGTTTAGCCAGAGACCAACTGAAGAAACACTTCAGGTTTGAAAGAAGGAGGACCATGGTTTTGGTGCACTAAGGAGCCCCAGTACAGCACTGTGGCCTTTCCCTTGTGCTTGAGAGCACACCATATGTGTGCTCCTGCAGGACAGGGCACGTCTGCACTGGGATTTCACACTGCAGATCCCTGGCTTGCTCATGTGGCCCCGTGTATAAACGACAGACCACAAATCCCTCAGCCTGCATTGCTGTTAAGTGTCCCTCTGTGAAAAAGGAGCAGATTGAGTTGTTTCACTTTTAATTTCACCCCTCCCCTAAGCACTCACCTTCTCCATGCAGGTGCATCACTGATGGTTCCTGGCGGTCATTCTGTGTCCCGGGCCACTGCCTCTAAGAGAGGGGACAGAGCAGTCCCTGCAGCCAGGCCATGGCAGGGCCTCTCTGCACAGTTCCAGGGCCCTGGGCTGCACTGCTTGGCCTCCCCAGGCTGCAGCGAGTCAGACAGACAGACAGCCGTGCTGTGTGAGCCCTGTGAGAAGGTACCAGCTATGTCTGGGCAGACAGAGTTAA
The DNA here is from genome assembly GCA_013396955.1 of Regulus satrapa. Lineage (NCBI taxonomy): Eukaryota > Metazoa > Chordata > Aves > Passeriformes > Regulidae > Regulus > Regulus satrapa. Next base: position 150,214 of record VWZN01004878.1, read on the forward strand.
AGAGGGGTAAAAATGTTGGTCTGCTAAGAGATGTCTCAGGGCTAGAGTCACTTGGACTGAGACCAAAGTCCTTTAAATAGGAGAGTGCTTGATTATTCAGCTGGGCATATTCAAAATTTATCTTGCTTTCAGTAAACTCATCTAGGATTTTTGCTCTATTTTTCTGATCTTCAGAGCAAATTTGCTCCCCATTTTGCTTCAAATTATACAGATTGCTAGATTGGAAACTTGTCTCATAGTTGTATTGGTTTGTGCTAGGAATACTGGGATATTCTGGAATTTGAGCAATGCAGCTGCATTCATTTTGCAATAATAACTTGTTTTTGTACTGAGACATCTTATGAATGATACTGTTCATTTCATTCCCGATGTATTTGTCTTCCAGGTGCTTGTTTTCATAGCTGATTTTTAATGATGCCACCTGTGTTACACAGTGCTCTAAGAGCTGCACTATGTTAGTGCTGCTCTCTGTTGGTGTGGGGCTCGTGTAGCTCTGGAAGTGATTGAGGGTTAGAGGCTGTGGTGGTTTGTCACAGGAAATGGAGAGAGAGTTATACATTGGTTTATTTCTGTCTTCCCTCTCAAGGGGATCTCTGAGTGAGGTCGCAGCAGTCTTGTAGGAGTAACATGATTCTACTTCATGATTATCATCTAACAAAGGATTTTCAGAGCTCTGGGAGCAGCTCTCTCTGTTCAGCTCTTCTGGCAGTGGGTTTTTATCCCTGGATGTCTCACATCCCAGTGAAATTGCTACTTTCTCATTCTCAGTCTGCAGGTTGTCTCTGTTAGCCTGTGATTGTGGTGCATAACTTGATGATCTGGTGGTTTCCACAGTCCCAGGTAGTGTAGATATGTCCTTGTGGTCACTCCCTTCTGTTTCTTGGAAATCCAGATCAGATGTGTTCAGACAGGTGTGGTCTTTTCCAGCAGTGTTTACTGAAGAGGCCTGGCTTGCATGTTTGCTTTCCTCCAAAGGCACACATATGCTAAATCTATTAGACTCATCCTTGCCTGGTGTCTCCTGCTGAGCTTCTGTGCTCTCTTCCTGCTCTGGACTGTGACTGGGCAGGATCAATGAATCATTAGACTTTTCTGGCTGTGATTGAGGACTCTGAAGAGAGTCAGGGGAGGATATGAGTCCCGAGTGTTTTCGTAGCCAGTTTATTATCCCCATGGTCAGTGAAAGCTCAGTATCACAGAGCTTTAGCAAACATTCTTTGCCTTTCCATGTGCTGTGGAAAAAACCCTGGCTAATGATGTCTAGAGTTGGTTGGGAAGCCATGTTCTCCTCAGCTCCAACATGAAAGCTGTAAATTGACAAAGGGATTTCAATGGCTTGTTCTGAAACACTTTCAGAGGCACACAAGTCATCATCAAGGATAGGGTTTACTTTGACTTCATTTGGGTCATAGAAGAGCTCATAAAGGGCATCTCCACTGTAGCTGTCTCTTGGAAATCTACCTGGGACACCAGGGGTCTGAGCTTCCTTCAGTTCATCATCTTGTCCAGGAGAGAATGAATCATAATAGCCTTCATCACTTGTGGATGTGGATTCCTGGTTTTCACTTTTCGGTGTTTCTGTTTCTGTTTCTGTGGAGCTGTCTTTGGAATTGTCACCTTCTTTATCAGGTGACACTTGGGGGTCTGTGACTGGTACAGCAGCCTGACTTCTATCCATTTCTGTGTCAGAACCAGGTATCTTCAGTAACTTCTTTTCAAGCAGAGCACTCTGATGCAGCCTTACTGATTTGTTGATGTTGTCCCAAAACTTTGCAAATTCCACTGTCTCGTTCTGGCCAGGAGAGGCCAACTGCTCCACCCCACCTTGGAAGGAGCCCATGCCAGGGCTGTCCTTGTGCTTGCTTCGCCTCAGCAGAAGGTCTTTGCTGTTCTCCAGCTCCAGGTGAGCAGAGGTCTCATCAGCAAAGATTTCCCCACAGCCAGTGAGGGAGTCAAAGCTTTTAAGGGAGGCAACATCTTCACACAGGGCATTGCAGTAGTCATAGGAGGAGTCAGACTGCAGTTCACTGTCTGAGCAGTCCTGTGACAAGCAATCAGCTGCACAAGCTTCTCCAGTTTTGAAAAGATACTTTGCAAAACGTCCAGACAACTCACTCTTGTAGCCTGGAGAGGACAGGTTCTTTTCCTTCTCTACCAGAAATGAGAGGCTGTCTGGTTTATTTTTTCTTATATGAAATATATCTCTGAGCCCTTTCTTTGATCTCTTGAGGGAAATCCTCTTCCTGGGAATGGTTTTTGCAACAGCTGGTACAAAAGGCATCTGTGGCACAAAGTTCCTGTAATCGATCATCTGACTGCTGCATGCAGACTGACTGGGGCTGACCACACACTCCTTCTTACTGCTGGAGCTGGACATCCCTGAAAAGCTGATGCTATTGACAAGTCGGCCCTTGCCCTTCCCAAAAAATCCCTCCTCGCAAGCCCTGCTGCTGGGGCTGCAGTGCTCGGTTTTGTCTGCCTCAGCAACACAGTCATGGGTTTTACTCTTCCTTACAAGCTTGTAGGAGGATCCAGATGATTTTTCCAGGTTGTGACCACCAGCTCCATTCCTTGCCGCTCTGGTAGAAAATCTGTAGTTCTTGTGTGTGGCCAAACATGCCAGCTGGACTTCGGCCACACTTTGGTTTCCCTCCAGAGCTGCCTTTTTGTCTCTGCCCATCTCATCTTTGTTGACAGGAGCTGTATGCACTGGTGGCACTTTCTCATGGTGGACAGTGGATTTTATGAAGGTCTTTCCTCTCTTGAGCTCCATACTGCTTCCTCACATCTGTTTCTGTAAAGAAAACAGTAGAACACAATGATGGTGAGGTTGGTGGTAGCACTGGTAAATTTTGAAAGCAACTGAAGAACAAAGGAAGGGACACTAAGCATTATAAAACTGAGCTTCTCTGCATCAGACATTTCCATGCTCATGAGCCATGAGAAACAGATTGAGTGAAACTAAAGGTGTGTTGGCTGGAAGATTCAACATGGAGAAAACAGTGCACATTATGGATTGGTAGTTGAGGCTCAGAGAACATTTTGTCTGTTCGAAATAAATAGATTTGCATTGAGGATTATGACTTCAGGATAGCTTTTAGCAAGGTAAAGATCCTGTTCTGAAGAAGAGGCAGCAACGAGAAGCAATGCCTGGGAAACTTCAACGTGCAAATGTGTGCATCAGAGAGGCAGCGGTTCATAGATCTGTACCTTAGAAAAGGACAAAAATCTCAAGTTGGGAAATCTCCTGAGAAAACAGATCAAACTTTTGCCACGTGACACTCACTTTACATTAAAACAATCCTTATCTGTGAATATAAAGTCCATAAACCTTGGTACTACTCTGGAAGCATGCTGAGACTGAATTACTGATTTTGCTTCCCCCTGAGGATAATGTATCATTTTCTACACTGCTACTTTTATTGCCAAAAATCAAAAATGCCACATTGAAAATCATTGTTAGTCATGACAAAAGTGTTATCTCTAATTTACAAAGACCAGTGTAACACACAGAGTCATTGCCACACTAAATCTACACTGTGCATTGATTAGCTATTTCTAAAAATACTCCAGTACCTGTATCAATGTCAGTTTCAGGCTCTGCCTATATAGTTTAGTATTGAACCTGTTTTATGTTTTCATAAATCTAATTAGTTATAAATTATTTTAGCCGTGTCACTTTCCGTTTTCTGGCAGTTCTTTCCTAGGAAAATCTGATCCTTTCCTGTCATGCATCAACTTGAATACTGAATAAGTCAATAGAGTTCCATAAAGTTAGGTCAGGGACGAAGCAAGTACTATGTAAAAACTGTTGGAGCAACCAGATTTTTACTTGGAAACAATACAATAACTCCAAGTCCTGTTCTTGAAAGAACGTTCTTGGATCTCCCCTGAATGAAACCTCATTTAATGATTTCTCTTGTTTTGAAATGGTTAGACATAACCAAACAATTGGAGACACTGAACAGGAGATTTAAAATTCAGTACCAAGCCTAAGCTTTGTACTCCTAAAATGGAAGTTAAAGCAGTCTTCAGTCTACTTTGAATTATAACAGCTTTCGGTAGCCTCCAGAAGCTTTCCAGTTGCCAGGCCTTGCTGGAACAGTCACATTCTGACCAGCTCCTCACAAGATGTGGGACTGTGTATTTGGGAGCACTTCTCCAGCAGGCAGATCACTGACAGCCCCTTTCTTACAGAAGCTGCAAACTAACAGCTGATCAGCAATATTTGCTAATAAATGTAGGTCAGTGACAAAAGGCAGAGAATGTAAATATTTGACATGTGGTGGGAACGTGATGGGTAGCGATAGATGGGCGTCCTTCAGTGTGATTGAGATGTTGGCATATTCATTTGCACTTGGCACTACATGTGAGTGTTACAGAACATTCTTAATGAAAGCCAGTAAACATTTTACTACCCTGTCAGGTATCTGGAGTTCACTGATGCTGGGGGGAAAACTTGTTTTGCATATTCAGAAATAGGTCACTAGGACATGATTACACTCCTCTTCTGAAAAGCAAGGTGTGATCGACAGCATGCAGAACTCCAGCAGGGTTGTGAAAACAATCAGAAGTGGCTGATGCAAGACCAGTTATTAATATCCCAGAAATAAAGTGTCTTATATCTCAGTCCTTTGCAAGTGGAGAGAGAGGTACTGTGTCCCTGATGTTGCCAAGAAACCCCTCAGAGGTCTGTGACACTGGCAAGGGCCAGCCTTACAACAGTGTTATGTAGGACTCTTTGAAGTCCTGCAGCTGTTTCTGCCCATTCTGAGCATTAAGTAAAGGTCACTTTTGTAGGATATTGCATACTTGGGAACTTTTCTGCAGATGCATTAAAAAGGCTTTTAGCGATGGATTTATTTACTGTCAAGAATGAAACGTATAAAAGCCAAGAATCAGGATGACATTAGACAATCTTTGGAATAAAGTAATGTTTGATCTGAATTGTATCTCCTTGATAAAAAATACAACGGACAACCTGTTTGATAACTGTGTCTAGAAATTTCTCAGCTTGTTCTTCTTGGTTTTTTTAAAAGATTAGATGAACAGTTTTATCTTGAAAGCCAAAATGGCCTGAGTAACAATTTTACTGGGAATATCTGTAGTATAATAATGTAAGATACACTGACAGTAGCTGATGTTGCCTTTTCAGTTTCTTCTGATGAGAAAAAAGTTAGCTGTTGTTTCGGTATTTTGAGGATTTTGTGATTTGGTTTGTTGGGTATTTTTTAATATCTACTATATATATATAATCACCAACTTTGTATTCTAATTATTTAATGTTACTATTTATTCCCATATATTCTATTTCTAATACTCCCTCAGGATTCATGCCAGACTTAATATCTAGTTCATTATGTCATCTGCCTATTCTTATACTGCCACATCTTTGTAAAAGTTTCCCATTAAAAAATGTTATTTAAAATTAACAACAAGAAAGGGAGGACCTCCTCAGTCAACTCTTTGAGGGCTCTTCAGGGCAGACTACTAGAGTCTGCAGATCTTTTAAAACATTCATCTTAGATACTGTTTTGTAACTTCCTATACTCTGAGTTCCTCTTCGTACTCAAGTGATGTAAACTATCAGTGAACTTCTTCCCTAAAATACACCAGAAATATTTATGTGATGATTCTCTCTATATCTATTAATGCTTTTAGCCCTTTTCACTGTAATGGAATATGCCACGATACCTTTTTCTCAGTCTCTGCAGGGACAGAAGTTCTATCTCTAACCCCAGAAGCTGTACCAGTGGAGTTAGATTAAAGTGCTGTAAGGGAAAGTTACCCTCCAGTGGCTATGTAAAGCTAAATCAAAAATCTATGAAAAAATTATTACAGGCATTTAAAACATTGTACATTTTTCTGGGATTTCTTGACCTATGCACTCAGCTACACTACTGCCTGTCTCTGTTCCTTCTCAATTATTCTTCTCTTGGGCTTTCAGGATATCACTTCTTCCACAAGGATAAAAGAAATATGAGGGCCTGATTTCCTTCTTTGCAAAGGAAATACAATTTGAAATTAAATGTACTATTTCCTTCAAAAGAAAATACAATTAAGAGTCACTGCAAAGAGCAGAAACCTGTGGAAACTAGCAGTCAGCTGTGTACTGAGAGTCTCAATGTTTTCCTCATTAATAACAAAATGGGTTTTTACTATCTGCAAAATTCCTTATGGAATGTGTTTAAATAGAGGACATCCTCAAATCTTACCTTGCCTACAGTTTAGTTGTCTTTTACAGTAAGATTGGGTGTAGCAGCAGCAGCATTGAGACTTCCCATCCACAGTAAACAGTACTTTTTATCTGGCTTGATCAGACCAGCTGCTCCCTTTGAGGATTTCACAGGTGTCTAAGCAGGCCATTAGATCCAGATTTGAGGCTGATACTATAGTGGAAAGAAGGTTTTCTTTTAAATTTGGATAATTTTGCTTATAAATTGCGGAGATACTTCATGCTCAAACATAGACCAGGGTGTAGGGTGTGTCACAGCTTTTTCATAAAACCAGATTTTATTGTGTCTGTGGTTCATCTAGAAGTAAATTAAAGTTTTAGAATGGAAAGATGAACACATTCCTGTGAGCTGAGGAGACTTGATTTTAGGACAATCAAAGCAATTGCTTCTGGATCTGGGTTATGAGGACCTGAGCAAGACTGAGTTAGGTAACTGTTCTGCTTAATAAGATGGCCTAAATCCTCCCTAAGTCCAGGCCAAAATACAAGGGGCAAAGAGGGGTGCAGTGGAGCTAGATATTCATTAGGAAAATGGGAGGAGGCAGGATTCAAACTGTCCAGATATTGCCTGTGTCATATGAGTCAAAGAGAGGAGTCACATTTGCCTCTGTCCAGGGCCCCAACACTTTCTGTCAGCCATCTACAAGTTCCCCTCTGCAGTGGAATATGAGAGAGCCTTGCTTTGGGTTTTGGCTGGGTCAAAGTTGTTGTGACTTGCTAGCTTAAAACACAGTAGTAATGTTTGTTTAGGTTATCTTCAAAGAAAAACATCAGCCCTCTTGCATGTGCATGTAGTTCTAGGAATACTGTCCTACTGGGAAAGTAGAAGTATCTGTTTCAGTGAGGTTGCATGGATAGAAATAATACTATTACCAGGAGGAAATTTAGATAAGGTCTCCAGCTTCAGCAAGTTTGTCTCAAAAATTATTTTGCTCAAGGAGGAAAAAAGGTAATTGCAGTTCATTTATTTCAAAATCTTATCAGCTAGCCAGCTTGGACCTCTCTTACTTTCATGTTTGATGTGTAATTTAAATATAATTGCCTCTCTTGGAAACAGAAATATGTAAAATTCTGAAGATGGTGCTTTTGAAGGGGAGACAGTAGTGTTCCATCTTTACATTTATATCACTCTTACAATTGGCAGGTTGTGGACATGGTGCCTTGCTGTCTCTTCCTAAGCAGATTTCTGCAAGTCTCTTGGCACCTGAATTTCCACTCCCTCCAAGCATTTGCCTTTTATTAAATGAAAAAGTTGATAAACATTGAATAGTTTTTTAGGCTTTTAAACTCAAACTTAAGGAGAAGACCTCTCTTTGTACTGCTTCTATGTTTTCGGATACAAGTTTGGAGTGAGTCCAAAATCCCTTTTCCACAAGTGGCTTCATTTCAATCAGACTTAAGATGCTGAGTATCAGAGGTACCTTTGAAAATGTAACCCAGCTTTTCCATCAGAAAGTGTAGCATAATTGAATTTACTGAAAGCATCTCTCTGGTTTGGGTATATGGACATGCACTAAGTTTCAAATCCATACATTTTAAGATGAAAAATTTTGTAAGTATTTCTTGATAAATTGTGTCATGGGAAAGGGGGAAAGAACAGAGCACTCTGGGAGGCTCTCTTGATTCTTAACCTTAAGAGGATTTTCTCTGGCCCCCATTTGGAAGTCCTAAAATGCAAAAACAAGTGAGAATGAGGTGGTGAAAGCCACAACTACTTTTAAAGTCAGTGAACAACACTAATTTTAATCTTTAGTATCTAATCAATTAGCAGTGCATAAGGAACAGCTGGTGCTTCCAGTAAACTGTGTGGTGGGGGGGGGAGATTTTTGGAATAAAGCTGTTTATTTACAGGCAAACATATTAACTCTCTATCTGAGAATATGGAAATTAATAATGGAAATATTAATAATCATGAACATATATTCCATTCTGTTAATTTTATTTTTAATTGCAAAGCAGAATAAGGCTTCCTTGCCAGAAGGCAGTGATATTCTCACTGCAGTTATTGTAAGACTGTTTCTAGCAAGCAAATAAATGTAATAGTTCTTCTGGTAAAAACCAAAGAGGATTTTAAAGCAGGGCTCATCTTTTCCCTTAAACTGATTACCCTGCTACTATCTCATCTCCATTAGAAAGAAGAAAAGAACAGGGTGGAAAGGATGGAGGATGTAATCAGGGAGAGTCGTGATTCAGGAAACAGCAGAATGTTTATTTTTAAAGGCGCCTGTGTGACACACAAACCTGCATTGAGATCATGCCTCTCCTTAGGAGTACTCCTCTCATCATCCTTAATGCTGTATCTTATCATTCCCCTTAATCATTTGTCTCTCTCGGGTAACCCAGGATGCCTAATTATTTGCATATACATTTAGGTCAGGCAATGGTTTTCTCGTGAAGAACCAGCAAAAAACACATTAGTGTGTTTTTAATTCAACCCTCATTCCACTGAGCACACAGAGTAAAATCTTACACTCCCCAGCAGAATACTAGTAAGATGTGTAGTTAAATGCTTAATCTTATTAGCAATGTGCTATAAGGAAGTCTGAACCTTCCTTTAAGCCCTGACAACTGTTTCGTGGAGCTCAGGATTTTTCATAGTAAAATTAACCACGTTTCAACTCTCAGCACACTATTCTGCTGCGTGCTGACAGGAGGGATCCCTGGGTGCACAGCAGCACCCAGTGTCTCCCCCAGCCCCATGTGGGGCACCCATAGCATCCCTCAGCCCCATCTGGGGCACCCACAATTTCCTCCAGCCACGCATGGAGAGTGTGGCAGGGGAGGAGGAGGCTGAGCCCATGACAAAAGGAGGCTCCTTCTCTGACAAAACCTCTGCACCCCTTACTCAGTTTTCTACTATACCTGAGGCTGAAAGAAATGTAACTGGCTTGAAACATTCCAATTACATCATGTAGAAGGGCAGCTTTAACTCCTGCGCAGGGAGCTTTCGAATCGCCACTGAATTGCTATGAGAAGGCAGCAGAGCAGAAATTTCCACTGCATACCTGAGAAGGAAACGGGGCTTTTTGTTATTGCCCTGACCAGCAGCCTGTTGGTACCAGATAGCAAAGTGTTAACACTGACAACTTTGGCTGTCCTCACTAATTTATTGCTTTAAAAGAAGGTAGGATGTGCATTTTTATAAATATAGGCACAGATATATGGAAAAAGATGTAAAAAGCAATGTTTCAGAAACAAGCAGTCATCCCAAAATAATACTCACTCGGATTCTCTGTGAGTGTCAGAGCAAAAGAAATGCCATTGCACCAGAGCAAATGAGGCAGATCACAAAAATCCTACTCACCATGTTTATCACTGAGCAGAATCCTCTGTCTCCTAGCCTTGCTCCTGAAGCTGGTCTTTATCCAGAGGCTCCTGTGATGCTTTTCAGATTCTGAGGGGCTGGACCACTGCTGCTCTCCAGTGTTACTCTCCACCCCCTGTCTTTTCCTCCTCCTTCTTCCTTCATCCCCACCCCCTCATTCCTCCAGCTTGTAGCTTTTTTGTACCTTACACAGATTCTAAGCTTCCACATGGAGCTTGATATAGCAAAGATGCTTATTTCAGCCATCTGCTTGATGCCATGGAAATGCTTCCTTTGCTTTAGGAATAAAAGCAAGGAAGTAAGCTCAGGAATTTCTGAGCTAGCATTTTGGTTCCTCTCTATATGGCTGCTTATTAAATAGGGAAGTATGCATCCAAATTAGTTCAATTTCTCATGTGTTGTTTTGATTCAGACTATGATTCAGGAAAAGTGATCCGAATGTGTTTTTTTAGTGTGATGCTTCACAGGCAGTGAATTGGAGGCTATTGGAGGCAGGCTATTGGACTGTGCCACCCTTTGCAGAGCTTGAGTAAAAGCTGAAGTTAGGAAGAATTTCATGTGGAAGCAAAGTGCTGTGAGGGGAAAGAATGACTATTTCAGCTGCCCAAGGCTGGACTGCCTTGTGTTAGCCTCATACTGCCTTCAACATACATCATTTCCCAAATTCTCCTTTCAGTGTAACTTCTGCTTCAGCGTGCAGCATGAAGGCAACACCTTATGTTACAACACCATTCTTTGTTATATAAATGAGGTTATTACCACAAAAACACCAGACTCTAATTTCACAAAAATGTAAAGCTGGCATCCTTCCCCCAGCCCTCTCCCCTTGAAGGGCTCCCAATCTGATCGTATCTTAATTGTCCCATTGATTCTTAAGTCCTTTACATAGGCCTCTCAAGGCCTCCTGCTTGTGGAAACACCTCTGTGGGGGGCATGATAGGCCTCTTAAAAGCCAGGCTGTATGCCATGAAGCAGTGGCTTCATCCACCTCAGTAGCTCTCCTGTGAGTTTAGAGCTGCACTCAGGATAACACAGCAGTTGTTGCAGGCTGGTGTATCTGCAGGGAAGCTGCCCTCCTGAGGTAAGGACTACTTCACAGCTGCTCTAAGGCAGCAAACAGGCATCTCTTGGATGGCTGAGACAGACAAGTCCAATCCGTGGAGGCATTTAGAAAATCTCCAGCTCTGCGTGAACTGAAAATGAATATTCCCTTGCAGGTGGAGCAGGTGCATCAGTCAGAGAGCTAATCTCTTCTGTCCCCACATTGCAGCAGAAAGACAACAAAAGCCTTAACCTGCTACCTGTTCTCATCTTCCTTTTCATTGTGTGCTTTTGCTGAATCTTGGAGACAGGGAAGGAAAATAGCTTGAACTTTTGTGCTGTCTAAGCTTCTAAAGCTGGAAAATCAACCTGTTAACTTTAAAGCCTGCAGAACAGAGTGCTCCTGCTCTGAGTGTCAAGCAGTAAGCCACTCAGATGTCCCTGATGGTAGAGACTGGAAAATTACACCTTGGGGAAAAACCCTGGGTTAAATCCAACCTGCAACATGTAGAAAGCCTTTGCGTGACTTCACCAAGAGACTGGTGGGAGGAAAGAACAGGCTGTGGGTGAATCCTAGTAGTTCTGGCAAGTAGATTAAGAACAATCATAAGAAGAAATGCATTAATTAGAAATAGATTTGATGGGTTTTATTCTGCAGGAGGTATTAATTTTAATAGAGGCGGAAGCCTTTCTTCATGAGGGGTATACAAAGACAACAAATTTTCAGATAGTACCTCATTGCTCTGCAGGGATGTCCCTTTTGAGAGCCTCCCCTTTGTTTTAGAAAGAGGAGGCCTATAAAATGCTGTCATCCTTCTTTGCTCCAAGTAACACCAAGACTTGCTAGAAGTGCTGATAGACGAGAATCAATCAGAGGTCACAGCTGTCACCTATGCCCAGGGGCCAAGAAGGCCAATGGTATCCTGGCTTTTATCAGCAATAGTGTGGCAGCAGGACCAGGGCAGTGACCATCCCCCTGTGCGGTGCACTGGTGAGGCCACACCTCAAGCACTGGATTTGAGCCCCTCACTTCAAGAAAAATGGTGAGATGTTGGAGCATGTTCAGAGACAGGAATGGAGCTGAGGAAGGGACTGGAGAGCAAGTCTGATGAGGAGCAGCTGAGGGAGCTGGGGGTGTTTAAGCTAGGGAAAGGGGGCTCAGGAGGATCTTCTCACTCTCTACAACTCCCTGAGAGGAGGCTGCAGCCAGATGAGGGTTGGGCCATGCTCCCAGGTTAAAAGGGATGGGATACGACAGGAGGAAATGACCTCAAGCCGTGCCAGGAAGGGTCCAGATTAGATATTAGGAAAAATGTCTTCACCAAAAGGGTTGACCCGGCTACCCAGGGCAGTGGTGGAGTCCCCATCCCTGGAAGTGTTCAAAAAGCATGCAGATGTGGCACTTGGGGATACAGTTCAGCCATGAGCATTGTGGTGATGCTGGGTTATCTCTTGGGCTGGATGGTCTTATAGGTCTTTTCCAGCCTTAATATTCCTGTGATTCTGGTGCTGATTCCAGGCTGGTGTTGATACTGACTGAAAAGCAGAGCTTAGATTTTTTTCTTTGAAAGGTATTCACACATACCATTTCTGGGCTGAGTTTCTGAACTCTGAAGGGTAGACATTAAAGGTAAAGGCATCAGAAAAAGATATATCCAAATATGCCATGCGAAGAAGGATGTAGGCAACAGAGTGCACTTAAAATTATATTTAAAGCCTCTTTCATGTTCAAATCAAGCTCAATAAAACAAGGATTTGGAGAAAACAATCTGAACAGGGAGGGGCTCTTAGCTCCAACATTGTTTTAGGCAGTTTCCATACATGCAGTGTCTAGAACAATGTGTTGCTGCTCCTCAGGAACTGGGAAAGCTCTCATGTAGTGTTCCCATTTGTAACAAATGGCAGCTGTTGTCCCTTTGCTGGAAAAGTTAGAGGGGATCATTCTAGACCTGGGTGAGATACCCAAAACTGTTCTTGGAGAGTCATGTAAAGCATCTTCTGTGATAAGAGAACTCCAGGTTTTAGGATACTCACTTTAGACAGAAATTTTTAGCTTTAGAGCCTTTTATTTCCCTTCCTCATTGGAAGTAGCTTAAATCCATCAGCCACCCATAGCCACAGCTGTCCACAGCTATCTGTGGCCATAACCTGCATGGACATAAATCACAGTGTCACTGCATGCACTGGTAAATGCACAGGATGTTGAATACTGATCCATGGTAGTAGCCCTTATGCATTACAGAGGAGCATTTTTTACTTCCTAAATAGTCCTCAACCTGCAGTTCCCTCAATGGTTCATTGCTGGTATCACTTCATTTCAGGCTATTTCACCCCAGCTGTTGATCAGCTTGGCTCAAACTGTTGGCCAGTGGAGAACCTAAGTGTCCTCTCTGATTAATTCTGATTAATTCAGTCTGTCCAGAATTGTTCAGAGCATCAGTGGGCATAAAATGGAAGGGAAATCAGAAACCTGTAAATGAGGGGCATGTGGCACAGCTGCCATCTGTTTAGCAGATGCACACAGCCCTTGGCATGGCAAGCACAAAGAGGGCCCTTGAGGGAAGAGGGAGAAGAGGGACTAAGGAATGCACAGTCCCCAGTGAGGGAAGAGTAGGGTGGCAGGGATCCTTGGGGAAAGGAGGAGGAAAACCCTCAGGAGGGTAGTATGGAAACACAAGGAGGGAGTTTTTAGATGAAGCAGACCCAGCCTCCCAGGACATGGAAGCCTGAGTCTCCTCATAGTGGGTAGGAAATGTTTGCATCCAGTGATTAAAGACAACTATTAGCATGAGAAACTCATAAAAAGCAATCTATATTATTTTTTTTAATTTCTATCATGGAAGAATGTAGAAGATTCTTTAACCCTGAGACTCAAAACTAAAATGTTTGCTGAACTAGCTCTATTTGTTTCCAAGGAAATGCTTACAGAATTAATTTGATCCAGGCTATTTCCTACCAGTGAACTAATGAATTAACATCCTCAATCCAGTTTCTGCTAACGTCAAGTTAAACTTAATTATTCATGGATTCTTATCAGTATTTCTTGGGTTTGCATGTCGAAAAGAATTGGTAATGGGATATGGAGCTTTTTCTGTCCAGATTGCTAGCAGGAAGCTACCCTAGGTTGAAGGGAGCAGTCCTTGCTACTTATCTGACTGCTTCCCAAGGCTTTCATTAAGTTAATTGCCACTCTCTTCTCAGTTGCTCGGTGTGCTAGTGTATGCTGCAAATTTTAGAAACATGAATTGCTATTAATAATAACATCAGCACTTAGCAAAGGAAGTTAAAAGATTTTTATCCACGGATTTCTGCAAGGGAACTCGGTCTCAACATCTCCTACTTGTTCTTCCCCGTGAGGCACTGACATTGCCATATTTGCAGCCAAGGGGATGATGAGGTGGTACAGGTAGGATCACAAGAGCAAATTATGATATTAAAAAGCTTGACTGTGCTGCCTCCCAGCACCAATAATGATGCCATCAGGGGCAGGAAAGAGTGCCCAGTGCCTCCAGAGTGGGACTGATCACAGTCTCATTATTGCTATGCTGGGAACGGTGGGTGGCTGATTATAAACTGCTTATTGCCCCAAAGAATTTAAAGGGCTTTTGAGGAAAAGAAGAAAGTATTGAAGACATTTCTCCAGCTGTTTGTGTTGGAATCGTGACTGCCCTTAAAATTCCTGCTTTAAACAAAAAACTCTTGAATAATAAATATTTGTCTATAAAATCAATGTGGAAAAATGATATACATTACATGCTATGTAGAACTATGTCTAAAGAATTGTTTCACCAAATCATGAAAATCCCCAAGGCTCTAGAGACCAGAGACAACACCTGGGAGGGACAAGAAACCTCAGGAACCTGACTATAGGAGTGTTAAAATACAAGGCAATGTTCAGAAGCTTTTTCCTTCAGATATGCCTGTGTGTCATAGACATTTGTCCAGATGAGGCAAAAATACCTACAGTTTATTGAACTGCATTAACAGGCTCAGCTTTCTGAAAGGCCAAATAAGTATTCAGCTTTTTCCCTGAGGATGGCAAAATGTGCTATTACACAACCATCCCAGAGCAACCCATAAGCAAAATTTCCTCAGCTCTGCTGAAGAAGATGTTGTTGTGATGCCTTGGATGAGGGAAGATTATAGAAAATATTTATTACTGTTTTGTGTGTTTCCCTGCTTAATTTTGTATTGCTCTCTGCCTGAATACATCAAATGCTGTGAAGACTTTGTTAAAGACTCAGTCAGGAGGCTGAAAAAAGAGAGATATATGTGTAAGTAGCTGTAGATACACAGCTTCAAGTAATAGATACACAGTCCATCAGGGAGGCAGCAGCTCTTCCAATGGCCCTCATGGGACAACCTTTCAAATAATAAAGTTGGGATCAAAGGAGGCTGAAAAGCAAAATTACTTAAATAGGAGAGAAGTGAGTAGTCAGACAAAGTTAGTGAGGGTGAATGCAATAACACAGCAGGCTCAGGTTTAAATGCAGGGACAGTGTCACACTGAGCTGTGAGTGGGACAGGCTGCTGCTCCCTTTCACTGCTTGTATGCTTTTGTTTCATATCCCAGTGAAAGAAATAATCATGTGTGGCATAGAAGTTGGCTTGTTCACACTGCAGAAGATATACCTGTCACAGGATCTTGTAAAGGAGTCCTCATGGCTGGTTTGGAGGCCAGGAACCAAACCACAAGTCCTCTTCTGAGGGAAGAAATGTCTTGGCTGAGTGCAGTTGGTTGGTCCTGGAGGACAAGGAGCACTACAGCCAGCTTGTGAACTGTGAGAAGTAGCCCTATGCTGTGTGTAAAATCCCACAGGACTGCCAGGCAGTATTTAAATGCAGGCAAACAAAAGAACATTTGGAAGATGGATGAGAGATGAAGCCTTTAAAATTGCCAGCAGTGCAGTTGGTAACAATGTGGTTAGCAATGCTTCTGCTTGATTTACTCAGCAGAACATACATTTTGGAAATACATCTGTGTGTTTGATCTATGTTGTTAGTGGCAATGTTGCGGCCAAATTTCATTTTGAAGTGGCAAGTTGTAAATCTTAGAAAAGAATAAAACACAGTTTTAAACACAGTTTGCTAGCAGATTTAGAGATAATTTTGGCATTGTTGGTTGCTCTTGTTCTCCTGCCTTCCACGGCCTATGTGGCAGCGGCCAACTCCAGAAGCTTTCTGCCTGCTGCTGCCTGAGCTGCTGTCACAGCTGGAAGGTGAAACCTCTGACTGTGCTCCCCAAAATCATTAAATGTTGTTTGTGGTAGAGTTTGGCATTACAAGCAAGGCTCTTATGCTAGTGAAATATGACCATTAATATATTTTTGCAGTTACAGTAAATAAAGCAATAAAACTGAAAGAACTCAGCATCTGATGAAATGCTCCATTAATGGATCATTAATTGAGTATTGACAATGCCAAGGTCATCATTTGGTTCGCAGTTACACAAATTATCAGCAGGTTTTAAAATATTGTATTTTGTGTGTCTTGTAGCTGGCAGGCTATTTAGAGAGGGATGGTTTGCTGAGTACTATTCTTTGGGTTTATCCTTTCATGGTTTTGGCTGCTGCCAACACTCTGCAACAAAACAATTTCTCGCAGCAGTTTGATTTTTCACAGAGGGTTTCTGAGCCAGCTGATAGGCCTATGCAGGACTCAAGCATGTTAATCTCTTACGTGTTTCTGAAAAGAATTTGCAGAAGCCATTTTTGAGGCAGCAGCCGAGTGCCAGTGTAGGGCTGGGAGATGAGAACATCTGTTGGGAGGACAGACAGCTGGGAGCCGAGCCCGGTGGGGCCATGTTGGTGTGGGATGGATGTTCTGATCTTTGTTGCTGTGTGTTGAGGTGGGTGGTAAGCCTGCGAAACAGGAAACTTTGATTTGGGGAAAGAGATTCAGAAATTATTCTTGAGTTTAATACAGGGGTCATAGGATCTATAGAATGGTTTGGAAAATACCTTAAAGATCATCCCATTCCAACTTCCCTGCCATGGACATCATTCACTAGACCAGGTTGCTCAAGGCCGCATCCAACCTGGTTTTGGAGAGGGTAATTTCTTGCCCTAAAATGCACTTCCAGAACCTGCACCTTTGAAAAAGTGTGGTTTGTTCTTAATATTTCTCTTTCTATGTGCCTGATTTGAAACACCTTACTCAATTTTCTTGAAAATCAGACTCTTAAAGGTGCTTCAAAGCCCTCACTATGTTGGAATTTTGCTTTGGGAAAGGAAAGGCAGCAGGTGACTGATGAGTTTGCAGAGTTTGAATGGGAGGTGTATGAGAGTGAAGTGGGGAGAGCTGCTGGCTGCACAGTTAGAGCTGTGCAGTCATTTGGAGCTTGGCAGTGTCTCAAAGAGCCTAGTTCTTCCTGAGCTGACAGAGTGGTATCCCAGAAGCCAGACACAAAATGACTTAACTTCTTCCTCAGCTCATTAAATGAGTTGCCCAGTCAAGAATGAAGTCTGGGTTCACACGTAGGTACATGTGTTGCCACAGAAATGGTATGAGGATGACAGCCCTTGATTTCCTCCTTTGTTGCTTTAGTGTGAAGCTCTGTACCAGAAATGTTGCTGCATCCCCTCACTCAATGGGGAGGGGGTCTGTGGTGGACACCCTGCAAACCAATCAGAGGAGTGCCAGGTGGGGCTGGAGGAGGCAGCTTTCCCTGCCTTTGGCTCTTTTAGAGATGTTTTCCTCAATGCCAGCATGGATCAAACCCAGGTTAGTCTGCTCAGATTGGGAAGCATTGCTGCAGTAATTAGAAATTACCCAAAATAACAAGGTGCTGCAATACCTGAGTAGTGGAAGAACCCACAAGCATGAGTCAGGGAGGAGGCCAGCTCCAAACTGCTGTGATTGTCCCACAGGTGCTGCAGCCCGTAGCAGTGAGGGGAGAAGTGGACTGATGAGATGCTTCCCCAGCAGGTGAGTCTGTGGGCCTGGCTCCCAAGGCACTCTGATCAGGTCTTCTAGATTCTTTGACAATAATGTTGTTTTCTCCATCCCATAAAGGTCTTTTTTCCAACAACAGGTATTTGAAGTTGAGAACTTTTTGCCAGATCTACCTGATGTGTACTGCTGTTTCCAGGTGAAATGTCTGATGTAGTTCTGATTGAGGTGCTGGCCTGTCACATCCCTTCAGTGTCCAAGCTAGTAAAGAAGTAAAGAAGTAAATAGTCAGAGTCAGCTTGCATAGAATTAAATAATTGGTTGCACAGCATTAAACAGTTTTTAACAGGAACATTTATCTTAATATTGTAGCTTCTTTTTAGCTTAATTTCCAGATCAGAAAGATGAACGAAATCTTGTATTTTGTACCTGCCTACTTGCCCCTTCCTTTGAATTACTTCTACACCTATTAGCCAGGTTTGGTCTAATTTGACATAGTGAGAGAGGCCTCAGTAAATACTGCCTTTATTAAAAGGTTTCATGGAACTAAGTAGAGACAGGCTGTGTAATGGGCTCCACGGTGGGGGGGGAGGGGGGGGGAAAGGCTGCAAAAGAAACTCCAATTCAATTGGAAATCAGAAAAGCTGCATTGCTGGCAGGTAAACATCTTAGCAAAAGCAGCTGATTTACAAGGTCCCAGAAAATAAGGCTTTGTTACAGTGCTTGAACTATTACTTCATATGTAAATCAGAGGGGGGAAACCTATTTGTTAAGCAGCAATGCTTTTATAAGCTTTAATGTGGTAGTAAATAAAATATGAGAAAATGGTAAAAACTTAAATATGAGTGATTTTCCCATGCTTTTGGAAAACCTAGTTGTTTTCCAGATCCACAGTGGGATTTTTAGATAACCCTGCAAGTGCTGTAGAACCCCACTTCTCACCCTCCTCGCTGCACAGATAGAGGAATTAATCTGAAGGGACGTCAGTATTCCCTGGGTTATCACAGTCATTTGATCAGAGAATCTGACTCAGAATATTCGATCTTTCTGCCAAAAATTACTGAGCCCCATGCAGCACCTCTATCTGATTAATTCAATCCAACACCAGAGATGGAGTGTTATACATAAACTAATGCTCCATCACACTGTGCTGCCTGATAGTGTCACTGAGCCTTTTTTTGCACTTGTATTAATGAGAACAAAAACTGAAACTGAGGGGTTGGGTTGGGTCTTCTTGTTGCTGTTTCCTTTTTTGAGCAAAGCTTCCCAAAGTTATTATCCAAAAGAAATTAATCTTGAGAAATGCACACTTTTGTAGCACAGGATCCTGCAGCAAGACAGGCTTGATTCCTTGTTCCACAGGCTTTTCCGTGGATGCTGCACTGTGTCAGCAGGGAATAATTCCATCTGGAGAGAAAAACTCATAAAGTGCCTTTCTGAGATGCAACAGTCAAAGATGTCTTTGTTCAGGCTGTTGTGAAATGCTGCCTGCGTTTGGGCTGTTGTTGCACACAGAGACTTCCCACTAGATGGCCCTGCACATCCAACATTGGAAGTGTGTCCAGGAGTACACGGAAATAATTTCTTGGCTCTGAATTTCACTGTGTTGTCAACAAACCCTCCTTTCCACTGTTCACGTAGAGCAAGCTCAGAAATTGGGCAGCCTTCCTACATTAAAATACCTTGACGTTTTTTACTGCCAACCTGTACCCTGAATATATATTCTTAAAGTCCTGCCTTCTCCTATGTGGGAGCTATAAAAGTGACTGTTAAATATGCTTTTCATCCACATGTAACAAACTGAGACCTGACACTTTAGGCTGTGAAACTCTCATGAATGTCCATGAACAAAAGAGAGAGCAATGACATTACATCCTGCTCAGTTCTGCCTAAAATATTTTCATCTGGAAGGGTTTCCTAAGGGTGGAAAACCACAGAACTACAATTTCAGAGGATGTAAACTGGCATTATTAAAATCTAAAGAACTGCAAGGAATAACCCCAGTGTTGATTTTGGTCAAGGAATTTTGCAAGAGATCCCTTCTGATTATTCAGCCTATGACAGGCCCACAGGAGACCACTGCTGAAGGCATTTTCCTTGGAGTGTGCCAAAGAATACTTCCTTGTGTTTGTTCCTCTGCTGTGTGTCCAAATTACACCTTCCTTGCATTTTGCTGATGCTGCCTGGCATTCAATTGCTGGATGCTTGACACAAGTCTCATCTTCCGCCCATGAGCTCTGAGCAGCCTTTTCAGTGCTCTGTATTCCCAGAGGACAGCTCACAGCCCATTAGGGGCACACAACCACTACAATGCTGGACATGTGAGCCTGAGGGGAATGTGTAGCACAGAATGTCTAATTCTGCTGCTGTGCAGGTGCTCACAAAGGGAGTTTCAGTAAGGAGCTGAACAGGAGCTCATGTGAAACAGGTCCCCGGTGCTGACTTGGTGCTTTATGCACAAACAGCAACTCACAGCACCTGCAGCAATCACACAGCAATTTAAGAGACAAAAGCAGGCCTGAGCAAAAGACAAAGGCTGAGGTGTTGCAGGTCTGGAAGGACATGAAAGCAAAAGCCTTCCCTTTCATTTGTGAGGTGACCTGTGGACTTCAGATCTTGAATGGCTGCAAAATATGAAAGAGGTTAAGTAAAATTTGAAGAAATGGGTTGCTTGGCAGGAAAAGGGCAAACAGTGGTGTGAGCTGCAGCAAACTGCAGCTGGAAATGAATAGATGAAAACTGCTTTTAATAAGGTATATGTGGTTGGCATTCAAGCAGCACTCAGAGGGGTTACAAGTTGAAATTAAGTGATTGTGACTATCCGAAACAAAAGAAGAAAATATACCCTAAAGTGTGCTTATGTGAGTAGGAGGAACTGGTGCATTCACTGGAAAGAAAATGCAGCAGGTTAACGAGAATGAGAGCAAATATTGCTGTGGGCCCTGGTGTATGATCTGTGTTTCCCTGTGTTGCCTTCAAAGGGGCTGGAATCATTCTTTCTTGCTGAGAAGGGTGGTGTTGCTAAATGGGATTATGATAACATAATGAGAAATCAGAACAGCTAAGTCTTGACAAGGCATCCGTCTCAAGTTAATTAAAATAGAGAAGTCATACCATGGTGCCAAGGGAAATAGTCAAAGCACAGATGGGGAGATTTGATTGCTTACTGAGGATTAGTATGGTTAGTGAAGAGGTCTTAAAAGGACAAAGGGACAATCTGCACAACCTCAAGGCTGGAAACAGAAGCTGAGGATAGACATGGGCATGTGACTTGTACATAGAATAATTTTAAGCTCTACTACTGGTGTGAATTTGTGAAAGGAAAAAGCAAGCTTTAGGGTTAACCCAACAGTTGTAATTATGGGACTTGGGTCTGTGAAGAAGGGTACTTGTACACAGTCTTGGCTTGTCAAAATAAATGTCATCATGCTCCTACCGTAGCAGTGCCAAATCCAGATCAGGTCTGTTAAACAAAAGACAAATTGTGCCCAGTCCAAGCCAGGCTGGCCCATCCTTTTCAGTGTTTCAAGGTGGATGTGCTTCCAAGAGCACCTCAACCCCACCAAGTGAGCCTTGGAGGTGCCATTCACAGCTCTGCTGGGGGCTCCAGCAGCAAGAGGCTTCATGCTCTGGCCTGGAGGGGGAATGCAGGTAGCAGGGGAGAGATGACAGTGGCTTTTCTGTGCCACTCACAGCAGCCATGATCCATTCATGTCCAGTCCCCACGAAGGATCAGAGTGCAGAAATGTAACTGGATCAGCTGGAGGTGTCTTCCAGGCTCTGCCTTCTCAGAGAACACTGAATTAGACAGCCATCATTTCCTCCTCTCCTCCTTTGTGCATCCTCTCATGGCTGGCCTAATTCCTGCACAGGTTCCAAGGCACAGTACATTGCATTTGTTGCTGGCTTTATTGGACTGCACAGAGACAAGGGAGGCCTGGGCTGATCAGCTCCTACGACAGATTTGCACAGAAAAGCCCTTCCCTCCACCACCCCTTCCACCCAAAAAAAAAAAAAATCCCCAACACCCAACCAAGGAAAAGATCAGAGCAGGAATGATATTTCCATGAGAAGAGGAAAGGGATAATGTGGAGGCAGAAAAAGGGAAATTCCAGAGCAGATGAAAATGGATAAAAAATTCCAGATTAGGAGGGGGTCTTCTGAAAAATAAATAATGTACATAAGAGTAAGAACATATTTCTTCTCAGTATTCAGTGGATTAGATGCTGCTTAAGCTCTGGATGTCTCTTCATCAGGCTAGAGATCTTCTTGTGCTTAAAAAGGGAACACAGGCTGCTTGTTCCTAAGGCTACTATATTAATTAAAAACAAAATCAGTAAATTACCTAGTAGTTCAAAACAGCTTTTGTTGGGCCACTTGCTGAAATCAGTCCCAATTACACATAAATTATCAGAGAAGCTGGTGATTTATGGCATGCTAAAACCAGAAAGGACAGCATGAAGGGTGGGTAGGAGGAGCTGACTCTCAGTTCATTTACAAAAACAAATACCTTTTTATAATTCTGTATCCCTGCAGACACTCTGTGAGGCTCCAAGGTCCCCATCATGAGTCTGACAAAGAGGGAGTTAACCCACTGCAAGCTGTTCCCCAAAAGGCTGAAAGGCTTTGCCTGGTCAGGGGGAAAGTCCTCAAGCTGGTGTTTATTGATGGTTAACAATGGGACAGACCTCTCTCTTTTGGGAACAGAAAGAGTGGGCCTGGAATCCTGCCAGCAAACAGCTTGGGGTGCAGCCTCAAGGGCCCCTGCCTTCCTTTGGTCTGTCCTTCCTTGCCTTTCTCTCCCTTCAGGCTGAGGTCACTGCCTCTGTGATGCTTTTAGCAGTGTCAAGGTGAGCCACTGGCTGTGAAACCGAGTGTAGACCACGTGGCAGGCAGCTCCTGTGTCAGCCCAAGCACACAGCAGGCGTTCAAGAACTCGTGTGAAAAGCCCGTGTTCCTCTCCAGTGAAGCCAAGCTGAAAGAATTGGGGTTGTTCAGCCTGGAGAAGAGAAGGCCCCAGGAAGACCCTATAAAACCTTCCAGCATCCAGAGGAGCTCAAAGAGGGATTTTGGACAATAATGTGCAGGACAGAGCCCTGAAGGTGTAGTGGAAGGTGTCTCTGCCCACGGCATGGAGCTTGGGTGGCCTTTAAGGTTCCTTCCAACCCAAATCATTCTTTGATTCTGTGATATTGCAGGTGCAGATTTGAGGCTGTGGGAGCAGGGGGGTTCCCCTTATACTGACTCCTCACCTTCCCTGGCTGCCAGGAGCAGAAACAGCCTCAAACATGCCATGGCTTCAACTACAAATAGGGCTCAGTGCTGCACGTCAGAAACTGCCTCACAGAGGGTCTTGACAGAAGCTGAAGAGGTTCACAAATAGGCATTGTAAGAGACTATCAGAACAGAGAGCTGGCGATGAAAAGTGGTGCTGCGTGGCTCATTTTCACCATCATTCCAGTTTCCAATAGCTGGCAGAGATATAAATAGAGAAGCAGTGTCAACTTAGAAATTGGTGTGGGAGAAATTGGCACGATACTTGGCAGGAGATGAAGAGACACAAGTGGCAGAGGTTGAGGTGGTGTCCTGGGGGATGGCACACATAATTCCACAGCTGCTGTGCTGGAGCTGGCACTGATGTCACTGCGTTGGTTTGAACACGGCTCAGGCAAGATCCAAAATCACAATAATATTGTGGGCCTCCCAGGGAAACCAGGTGGTTGAAAGGATGGGGTACTGGGGAGACCACCAGAACAATCTGATGGTGGCAATGCTTCCAGGAATGGGAACTGCACAGGACTGTGAGCCCCTGAATGGCCCCAGAGCATCAGTGCAGGACTTCAGGGAGAGACTGGGACAGCTCTGAACTGGTTCAACTCACAGATTGTTACAATGGCTTGTTAAAAAGGGTTGCTAATTCATTTAAGTTTTCTTCCCATACATGTTGCCTTGAAAATTTTGTGATCCATAGCAGTTTTGTGCACCTTTATATTTCCCTTAGTTGCTATCCATTGTGCTGGGCTGGCACTGAAATGTTTTCTTTGGAGCAAGAGACTGCTGCTTTATGGGAGGAAAAAACAGCTCAATTAAAAGGGCCTAGGAATTCCTGAGAAAATTCTGGGAACGGAATAGAAAAATAGTCTGGTTTCTAGTCACCCCAGTAGCTTTAAATGCAATGACCTCTGTGAACAGAATCTGTCTGTGAACAGTTGAGCTATCTCTGAGATACCTGGAGGCAGTTGGGAGCTGCTTTTGGCTGTAGGTGCTGTTTATGATAACAGTAATGAAAAAGAGAGGATGTCTCTTCTCTGGTGCTTCTCATGAACATCTTTTAATGAGCAGGAATTTGAATTGGAGAAGAAACAAACAAATTATTAAACTAGAATGAAATGAACTGTGTTTTTTAGTGAAGATCTCAGCTTGCTGCTCTATCCATGGCTCAAACTCTCACTGTTGTGAGCTGTAACTCTGCCAGCTGGATGAGAAGTTCTGGATACACCAGGGTGTGATGTGCCCTCCTCTTTGTGCCTGTGGAGGTGACTAGGAGAGTAAGACTGATGTGGGCTTACATACCAGTAGTNCACTTTTCTTTATAAGTTCGGAACATTTGTGTTTGTACTTCCACCCTAGCAGTGTTTTCCTACCATGAAGCCTGAACCTCTGGTGTGAGGGAACAGGGTATTGCTATGGAAATGAGTGGGAGCAGTACAAAGCCATTGTAAGATGAACAAGGCAGAGTCAGGCCTCATGTGAGGAAAATCTAATTTTTAAGCACCTGTGCTGGATAAGTAACAAAGGAGTCACTGGGAAGGGACAACAGAGCTTGTGAATGGCACAGTGTCTGTGGCCCACGGCATGTTCCCTGCTTGGCTAATAAGGGACTGTGACTCCTATTCAGCACATGCTGGCAGTTAATCTCTCTGCCATATGGCGGCTGTGCCTGGCACCTGCTTCCGTCAGTGTGAGATAAGGTCAGCATCTCCCTGTGGGCAGAGTTATTGCAGAGAATCAATGTTGCTTCGGTGTCTTTGCCACCCAGGAGCCACTGCCATTCCCAGGTAGAGTGCTGGGAACTGGGGAGGAGCATCTTGATTTTGGCAGCAAGGCTTCTCCCTCCCAGGATGGGGCTGTGCCTTGTGCTATTCTGTGCCATGGACATTCACTCACAGTCTGGGATCAAAAGGCATGAATAGGAGGACATAACTTATCTTTTCTTTCACATGGTGTTTTTCCTCCCTCTTCTGTTCCAACTCCACTTCTAGAGTGATTCCTTCCATCTTGATCCCTGTGTTGCCTTTGCCCCCAGGTTGCATGGTCAGGTGAGCACTTCCTGGCTGTCAGGAAGGAGCTGTGACTCTGCAGCTGTGGCTGGATCCTCCCTGCCAGCCTGAATATGCCAATCTGTCTCTTCTACCCTTTCTAATTCCAGCTCTGGTTTGGTATTTTGTTCTAGTTTGCTCTTAACATTCTGCAGTCATCTCTATCCCTTTTCAGCAAGCCATCCTTCGAGGAACTATCATGCTCTCTTCAGGGAACTATCACACCTCTCCTGTGCTGCCTGGCTTTTTGCATGTGACAAAACAGTAGGACAGGGATAGAGCCAGATAACTTCTGCTTTTGCCAGCCTGCAGCAGCCCTTCCTGGGCTGGAGATCATTGCAGGTGAGACAGGACAGGAACATAAAACTTCTGGTGCCAGCCACCACCAGAAAGACAGACAGCCTGAGATGGATGGGTGCTCTAAGGAGTTTGGTGGATGTATCTCCTCCATTTGAGAGGCTTTCTCTCAGGAGAAGGAGCTTTCTCCTGTCTTAAAGAAGCAGTCAAGGAGTCACAAATTCAGATGTGTATTTCTAGTTCTGCTCATCACTCTGTGTGGTGTTGAATATTGGTTTAATCTCTTCTGGTAGCTTATATCCAGATAGGAATGATGTTGTTTTTCTTTCTCCAAAGGACTTAGATTTCTGCAGGTAACTCCTGTTAGCACCAGTGTAGTTGCATAGTGTTCATCATTTAAGCAAGATTTCTCCTTATAAAGGAGAAATCTTATCATTCCTCCTTATAAATTAGGCTGCTTCAGGGAAGAAGCTAGTATTTTACAAATAGGCCTTATTTAGTAGGCCATTTGTCCTGTTTCACAGATGCATTGTTATGAAAAATAGCAAATCGAGAGAGAACAGTCTAGGATGGCTTCTCAGAGTCCTGTGAGTCTGTCCACAAATGACCATGAAAAGTAGCAGTTGTTTGCTATAAATCTCTGGTCACATTTGCAGCTTGCCATAGGAAAACATCTTTGTGTGTCCTTTCAGCACAAAAGAGGAAAACCTGTCTTTCTTTGCCCTGCCAGGCTCGGGGAATGAAAATGGGTGAGTTCTGCTGGCTGCAGCCCACTGAGCTGGCTACAGCTCACAGCTCTAGGACCATGCAGTGACCTACAGGAAAGAAGGAGGTGTCTGGGACTTACACTGTCACTTCTCTAAACTTTTGTTGAAATGTCTGTCAAATATTTAGGAATTCTGTTCTCCTGACATCCAGTTTATTTCTCAACATTGCACCTGAAAGGCCGATTTGGTACAAAATTTATTTTGATTTTTTGACTACCATGGCTTAATGGTATTTGGAATTAGAAAAAGTGATGTAGGGATTTAATGCTGAGTCCTCCCTCAATGTCCTCTTTTGTTTGGGAGCCTCATTAAAATGTCTTCAAACAAGCACTTTCTAATCCCTGTTTTCTTTTGCTCCAGGTTTCCTTTGACCTTTCAAAGCACTGTAATCTGATCTTAGTTTTCCCACCCATTTCTTTACTTCCTTAACTTTAGTAATTGCTCTGCCTGATTTGTGAACTTTGTACAGTTACAAGAGCAGTGTGTATGTCTCTTATCTACAGCAAATAACAAACAAGGCACTGAGCAATCCTTCTGGAGCCAAGTGAGGCATGGACGAGTTGTACCTCTCCCTGTGGCTTGCAGAAAAGTTTAGAGGGAATCTTAAAGGTTTAGCAAAAGGTTGTGTTCTAACAGACTTTGTGTTTAAAGGAGAAGAAAAAGAGAAGGCTCAACCAGAAAAACACCATAGTTAAACTGCTCTGATTACTTTCTTCATGGACAGCGATACCTCATTTGCCCAGAGGGAGACTCTGGACACAGGCAGGAAACCTGGTTCTTCCTGCCCTTCTGGGAGGAGCTGGCCTGCTCACGGGCACTGCACTGCTCCTGATTGGGAAAGCTTCACCAGCAAGGAAGGCGCCTTTTGGCCCTACATAAGCCTAGAAGGGGCAGGGGGCATTCATGGAAGGATGAAGAAACTCTAACAGCACATGAAGGCTCCTCCAATGAGGGAGGAGGAAGTGGGAGGCCTCCTCATGAAGGCTCAGAGGCCAAGGCTCGGTTACTAAACATGGCTGGGATAGACCCATGAAACTAGTCCAGTAAAAATATTGATTTGTTGGACCCAACTATCCCATCCAAAACACTTCCGTTTTAGGAGATGTGAGGTAGTGCTGTCTTTCTACCCTGCTCTCCCCAGGCTCCTGGCCAGGAGCAGCAGTCTCTGGGGCAGACCCACAGCACAGGATACATTTTTTTTTAGGCTGGGGCATGATGTGAGTTGCTGGAATAGGTGGCCATATCAAAGACTCTGTGATCACATTGAGACTGTGAGGCACACAGGGAGCCTCAGAGGTGAATGTGAGCATTCCTGTGGGTATCCCCTTCTAATACAATCACTTGGGATGAAGGGCTGGGGAAATCCTAACATTATTCTGTTTGTCCCCTTTCTTGCCTGGTGCTCCCTGTCACAGCAGCAGTGTACCTGCTGACTTGCTGAATTGGTCAGGTAAATTCTGTGAAGTAGGAAGCTTCTCTACGTGTGTATGCAGTCACGTCTGTACCAAATGCTGTAAAGCAGTAACATTCTAACCTTTTCTGCTCAGTTTGACAATGCCTGTTTATAGTCAGTGACAGAATACAATGTAGTGCAGTCTTTGCAGGAGTTACAGTGCTCAGCATGCAACTTGAAATCTCCCAAACCCATCAGATAATTAACTAAGCTTTCAGCAGGATGCTTATTGAAGCAGAAATGAGTAAAGTAATTAACAGTGCGTGGTTCAGCTTGAAAATCAATACAGACTGTATTGAGCCAGAGAAAGAGCCAGAAGAGAGGCTGCTAATGCTGTGTGTCTGCATCAGCAAGATACGTAAAAAGTGCATCCACCTAACATAAATTTACTAGAGAGCATTTTAAAAAATCAATAACCAGAGCATTAGGGCCAGGTTTACAGGAAATTTCAAAAGGATCATTCAGGTTGGCACCACAAACTATTGAACGCTGAGATGTAATGGCAAAAGCAGCTCAGTTAAGAATCCTCAGGAGTGGTTCTCAGAGCTGCCAGCCCAATGCAAATGCCCACATGTGGAAATGCCTCCTAAGGTCAAGAAAATTAAAGGAGATAACAAAGATATATTCTTCAGAACCACCTGTTCTGGGTTATATCAGTGTGCCAAGACACCAACCTTTCACATTTCTAAATCTAGCACAACTGTACTGAGCAGTTAAAAGCCCCTGTGAAAATCTGAGGGAGTGGCTTTGGCTGGACCTGCCCAGGTCTGATGGGGTTCAATCTCTCTTCCAGTTATTTGCTGTTGTCCATTTTTGTTGTCCGTTTTTGAAAGCCCTGTTGCATTACTAAGGCTTTTACTGGTAAAACTGAACAAGCTCATGCCACAGGGCTGACAATGCCAGCTGTAGCAGAACAGCCGAGCACAGGACATGTAGGGCTGTGCACCTGTGCTGCCCTGTGAGCTCTGTGGTGCTCTTTGTATGTGGGCTGAATGAGAGTCATGAGATGCCTTCCCTTTGTCATGAGGATGTCAACTGAGTGAGCCTTCAGTCACCTATTTCGAACTGAATGAACTTAAAGTTTCCTTCCTACCCAAACCATTCTGTGGTTTATTTTTCTGTCAGCCAAAGGTGTGGAGCTGGTGTGACAATGAACTATTGTTTCTTCAGATTGAATCCTAAGTGGTTGGTGAGAAATACAATTGTGATGTTTATGGAAATTAGAGAGTCTGCTCATTAATAGAACATCCTTAGAATGCCAGGAGCTGGGAGGCAGCAAACACCTCCACTTGTAAGAAAGATCTGAAATTACAGTTGGAGATGATTTATGCACCCAAGTTATCATTCCTTTCCTTCCATTTTGCGACGAAAGTATAATTCAACAGTTTTGAGTGCTACTGTCTATTTAAGGTATTAACTATGTCCTGGCTCAATTATAGATGACCCTGACACCAAATGTATAATTTCATCAATATTGCTCACATGCTTTTCAGTGAATGCAGAACTGAGTGAGCAAAAATAATCACCTTCTGTTTTGCCTGCCCCAGACACCACAGCATTTGAAATGCCGTGCTTAAAATTATCATTGGTTTTTCCTTCTATCTTTTTGTTCCATATGGCACACCCTGTCAACTGTTTTAACATCCAGTTCCATGGGTGCCAGCTATCAGTGTGACAGGAAATGAAATGTGCACAAGATTTGATGACTGATGCTGAGTTTCATGAGCTGTCTGCTTCCTTACTTGGCATGCCCTGAGGCAGCATGACCATGGCACGGTGAGCTGTGCCCTTGCTCCTGTGGAGGGAAGCTGCACTGCTGTGTGCTGGTAATGCTGGGAAGAAAATGAATACAATGATGCCAAGTGAGCCAATTAAAAAAAAAAAAAAAATTTTTTTTAAATCACACCGTGCCTGGAAGAAGTTGAAATGCTCCTTCTCTGCAGTCCACATCCTTCACAATTCTCTCATTGCACCCCGAGGTCTGATACTGAGATCTGGCATTAAAAGCAGCACAGTGCAGCAACAGTGTGTGGACCAGGAAACCACAAATTCATCTCCAAATGGACACTAGAAGTGCCAAGTGTGCCCCGGGCTATGCTGGTATGGGACAGTGTATGTCACTCATCCCAGACAATGCACAGATTGACTGGAAGGCTGCAGTAGAAGAGAATTCAGTATTTGTATATCATGCATGAAAAAAGGCAGGGGAAGGTTTATCATTCATGAATAACATGGATTGATTCACTGAACCAAAAATGGTTTTCATTTGAAAATAAAATAATTTCATTCACTAGAGTGATTGTGCTACAATTTTACAACAGGATTGAGAGCCTTTTTTATTGATCACTTCAAATCAATTGTGTTGCTGCATACAAATTGGTACAAAACCACCCAATCACATTTATGACTCTTCTACATCAGTCCACATGGAATGTTGATCTGTATCATCGCATATTTGCTTAATCAGGCTAATATTTCATCTGCCTCATTGGAGTGATAAAGTGATGAGAAAAAACTCAAATTTCTGAAAATGATCAACCCATTCACTTCTGTTCAAAGAGCTAGCTGAGGGATTTAGTCTTTTTTAAGCCAGAGATTCATTCTTTTTTCTAAACATTAGATTTTGCAGGAAGAAAATAAAATCTTTTTAGGCAAAACCATCTTTTGGCACCACAGAATTCACTTGCAAGTTTGAACTTTCTGTCCTTGAGGAAAGCCGGTAGAATTTGCTTACAGAAATCACTTTGCTTCCATGGGCTTTTTGCATCCTCTACTTCATTTGCTTTTCTAAGGACTTGCCATAGAAGATCTTCCTTTCTCCAAGTCAGACAATCATCCCAAAATCCTAAGGAAATGGACTTCCCTGGCTGTGCCTCAGTAAGGAGAGCGAATGGAACTGTGATCCACCTCAGGGAGACAGAATTCAACAGTTCCTCAAATTTGGATGACACAACTTTGCTCCTTTTGCTGAAAGAATGGTCTCTCACTCCATCAGGAACAAACATGAAGATGTTTTTAATCTCTCCAGTTGTCTGCCTCGTGACAGGTGTCCTCATCATCCCTACCATCTTATTTGTGATCTTCTCTCGCTTTAAAATCCGCCAGGAAACAAGGTACATGCTGCTGGGAAACGCTTTGCTTTCTGATCTGATCTACCTGCTGTTCTACACCCTGTCAGCTGCTCTCAACGCAGCACATCTACACCTCCCAAAGGAAGCCTGTGTCCTCCTCTTATTTTTGCTGGCAGTGGCTTACTGTGGAGGACTGTTCACAGCTGTTGCAATAGTCTTGGACACGTGCATCGCTGTTTTGTTTCCTTTGCGCTACATTGCTATTTTGCCTCCTTCACGAACTAAAAAAATCATTGTATTACTGTGGATGTGTTCCGGAGCTTTCCCTGGGATTTTCTTCTTGGTGCTATGGACTACCCACAGCTTTGTGCCCTGTGTCCTGGAAACGTGCTCAGTTCCAGTTATACTCATATTAACTCTGAATAGGACTGATTCTGTTAAACTCTGTTTCTGGCTTTCTACCACAGTTATCATTCTCTGCCTGTCTGTAATATTTTGTTGCTATGCTGTTCTGTATTTTAAAACCAAACACTCGGGTATATGGAAGAACATCTGCTCCAGAGCCAGTGTAACATTTTTAATGCACAACACTGTGTTATTTTTTTACTTCTTTCCACTCTTGGCTCTTTTTGTAGAATCATTCTTGTGCGTTAATGTTTTCATCAGGCTACAGAGAGGAATCTTGGTCTCCCTGACAGTCTGCAATGTCCTCATGATTCTCCCTAAAGTTTTGTTCCCTTTTCTGTATGGGCTTCGATACAGAGAGATCTCAGCCTCTCTCAAATCCATTGTCAGGAGGAAACAGCTTTGCCTGGTGTCACCTGCTCCACCGGCATCCTGAGGCAGCGCAGAGCACAGTCACAGCAGAGGAGCTGTCCTCACCTCATTATCACGTGAGACTGATGGAAATCACCCAGCTTCTGAAGTGGAGAAGTGATCAACCCATGGTAAGAAGACATGGGTTCATCACGGTCTCCTTCGTGCCAAAAGGCCACAGATCTTTCATCACGACACAGCTGAGAATATAGTGAATGCTACCCTGGCTGAGGTTCCAGGCTTTGTTCTGATGTGAAAGGCAGGACCTTCTGGAGGAGATATTAAAGTAATTTTCGCCCACCTGTTGCAGATGCCTTTCTGGAAAAAAGACAATTAAAAATAGACAATGCAAAGCAAAGGAGTAACAAGAGGTCTCATGACAGCATCACCTACAGCAGAGGTTACTTAACCAAACATGCTGTGAAAACAACAACTATTTCTTTCTTGCAAGCTTGGCAGACCAAGGTCCTGTTTTGAAATCATGCACTGAGAGGTGCCTCTGGAACCTGCTGCACTCAGTGAAACACCATCACTCAGCTTGTGCAGCGTGCCGGTGTATTTGCTGCCTTATGGATTCCATCTGACAATCTGCAAAACGCTGATGGTTTGATAAAATCTCCACCTGATGGGAAGGCACCTTAGATCAGTTTCTGCTGGGCAGCCCAGCACACGGCACTGCCAGGCATTCCAGAAGTGGACATGCTGCTGGGTAAGGGAGGTCAGGGGGCAACGGGTGGCATTCCCTCCCTGGAGGGAGCGGAGCTGCTGTGCCCGCAGAGCCCAGCGGGTGCTGCAGGAGCCTAGGGCAGCCCAAACCCTGAGTCCCTGCTGGGGCAATGCTGAGGTGACTCAGCCAAGGCTGAGCTCAGCAGCTGGGGCAGCAGGGCAAGAACAGAGAGGTGCACAGGGGTACCCACACTGCGGTTCGGACGGGACCCAGGGTGAGGGACTAAGAGTGAACACCATTTCTTGAGTCTCTGCTGAGGCAGCTCCCTGTTGTGCCTCACAAAAACCTTCTCCAGCAGCCTGATCTCAGTTTACAGCTATACCGTGTCAGAGCTGCTGCTGGGTACCTGCCACCAAAGCCTTGGGAAGGTCAGGAGGAGAGGCCGAAGAGCTGGTTGGTGTATCGGGCCAAGAAAAATGAGATCCTGTAAGAGCCTTTTAGGTTTTCCAGATCAGCCACCCACCTATAGAAGACAAGCAAAACATATATCTGACCTCTGAAGAAACCAAAATAGCATTAGATATAAACATCAGTGTGGGAAATTTAAATTGCTGTTCTGTCCCTTGGACGTGAGACAAGAGTTTAGTATTTCTAAAGATAATGTTTTTAGAATTTGTTATGTTTTATGTAAAAATACATTAGACTTTTTAAAAAGTACCTTGATTTCACTCTGTGCAGTATTTTCCTTGTACCTACTCTCTCCACCTCCTGTTTGCTGAAAGCGATACACAGAAAATGCTGAATGTGGCTTTTGGCTATTTCACACTCATCTGAAGAATTCCACTAAGTGTGAGCCAGGAGGAGATCGGTGTCTGGTTGCATGAAATGTTTTTGGCAGCAAAGTGAGTTTGAGCAGTTCCTGCTGATCTTCTCTCCTCGTTCCCAAACTTCTTCTAACTCTTCTCACATTGCAGTGTCCACTCTCTCCTGTTTGCTGATGCAACTGCTTCTAGGGTTGCAGGTTAGAAATATCTCTTCAAAGAGAAGTGGTGTTTTCATTTTAAATGAGATTATCCCAGCGATCTCTTTTATAGGGTGTTCTGAAAACAGCTGCATCAGCCCAACTGAGGGTGTAACAAATTCCAGTTCAGAGGTGGGGGGAATGAGCTGGGACATCTTAGAGGCTTTGCTGGGAAGGGACACTTCTTGTTGAGAAGTATCTCTAAGGTAAAATTGTTGCAAGTGAATGAACTGTCATATTGCATATTTGCTTTAACCATGGTTCTGTGCTGCTCAATCCTCTCCAATAAAAGGATCTAGAAGTTGCTTTTTACTGGCTTCTTTTATTTTTCTCCAAGATGAATGTACCATGGACATCTATGACAAAAACCATGTTTGTATACTTTATGTTCAACGTGTAACAGGGATCTTCCACAACACATGGAAGGAAGGATGGGGAAAATATCTGCATACTGCATCAGGTTCTTTCTGCTGAACCCCTCTGGCATGTGGGAAGATCAGGAATGGAATAGGTACCTGTGAATCACCAGGCTTTCATATCCTGGGCCAAGCTTTTATGCCGGTGCCCAATAACAAGGATGCTGATAACTCACAGGTTGTTTTAACCATGAAAGGTCCATTTGTGTTTGCGTCCATTGGAAATTCTCATGATAAGTAGTAAAGATAACTGTGTAAAAAGCATAAAAGTAAGTCCATATGGAACCATAGGTGACTTTGTGTAAGAGCAGATTAACAGTACTTGGTTTTCCTGCTGACATTTGACAATTATGAAGGTATAATCTGGACAGGATTCTGTTGCCAATTCTATAACCCTCTCCTACATACACATCTCCTGGATATGTTTAGATACAATGAGAAGTTTGCTAACATAAAGAAGGATGCTGAAAGACAGAGCACATGAATCAGCGATTGTGGTAAGTTTATGTACGCATAAAGCCTGCCCACGATGACATCACAAGGACCAGGCAAACAAAACACTGCTCTGTGGAGATCGTCTTCTAAGAAAGATTATTGTTAAACCAGTTTAACCTTAGATAGGCACGTTTTTCTTAAGTGACTGTGTGTAAACAACTTTTTCCCATGGAATATTACTGTGCTGCTTGGTACAAAAGCAGCAGGTTATAGTGTGCATGCAAGAAACACACCATGTGCCTGAACCATTTGACTTTGGGATTGTTGCCCCAGTCTATCTGAACAAGATCAAAGGGCTCACCAGGGCAACGTTACAAGAGCTAGGATGCTACAATGGTTTTCATAAATGTCATAAGTTTTGTCTCAAAGAATGTTAGGCTTCTGCATTTTTCAGAACCTCATGGGTGTAGAGATCACCATCCTTGTAAGGATGTCTCCACATAAGCTCTGGAAATTCAAACTGAGACTGTTTACCAGAGCTCAGTAATCGACCTCTCCCAGGTCACATAAGTGAACTTCTTGGACGTCACTGTGCTGGCCTGCATTTTAATTTGAAGTGAAATGGAGAGCAGTTGGCTTTAACATGTGATTTGGCAGCTGGGGGCAGTAATCCTTTAATGACTTGCAACAGCATGAATCACTAAAGGTATTCTAATCTATAGCCTAAATATATTCCTGGTCAGTTTTTCCCCTCTTTTCTTGTGCCAACACTGTCACAACGTTTACCTCTGCTCTCTTCCCTCTCCCAGCTGGATTGAAAGTGCAGTTTGCTGTCTGTAACCTGCAGACTGAAGGGAGTCAGACCTGCATTCCAGGGACTGGGCCTGTGCCATACATCACTGCAGACATAATTGCATCAGAGATAGGTCTGTGCCTCAAATGAGATCAGTTTCGCTGTCAGGAGATACAGAGAATCTCCATGCGGGTAAACAAGCACACAGCTTTGGATCTGAGGTACAGTTCATTGCAAGCATTTGAGTAATTATTCAGTAAAACTAATTAACCTCCTGCTGTTTTAGTAATTACCATTGGAGTTTCTACTTCTGCTCCATCCGTTGGCTGTGTCATTTTCTACTGGAAGTGCAATATAGGAATAGAGCAGAAGGAAATTGGCATTTGCCTGGTTGCACTGGGAGCAGCCCGAGATCCCTGGGGTTGTGTCAGTGCTGGGGAGCAGCACCAGCTGCCCCGAGACAGCTCAGGCAGCTCCTGCAGGGACAGTCGGCTCTGTGCTTCGCTGGTCACTGTTTTGTACATCGAGATACTCTGTGCTCCTCGGGCAGACACTCTGCTGGTGCCCATTCCCTGCCGGAGGGGGGAATGCAGAGCAGATGAGAAAGGGAGCCTGTGATAAGAAAAGGAAATTGCAAGGTTCTGAAACTTGATTTCTGTTATCTCCTCTGTCCACCCCCACCTCACTGCTGGTAAATGAGTGGGCAGCACGGCTGGTTCTTGCTATTTTTTCACAAACTGTGATTTTTGGTGTCCACATAAAACTACTGATTTGAATGTTTTTGTTTTTCAATATACTTCAAGTCCTTTGGATTGCAACATGAATCCAGAAAGTACAAAGAGCTGAGAGACAAATAACCACAACTCTTCATGCACTGCTATTAAAATGTCAGCATTTGGGAGCAATTCATGAGTTAGGAGAGGGAAAGGAGCCAAGATGAGATTGTGCTGTCTCGTGTTTGTCAGTGAGGGCTATTTTGGCTTATAATTGCCCAAGGTTTACACATGTGACTAGGAAACCACCTTAGGACAGACAAGAGGCTGTTTTCTGCCTTTGAGATGTGCAGTTAAGAACTTGCATTAGGAAGTTTATTTGGACAATTTTTTTCTATTTCAGGGACTTGTCTTTCTCAAGAAAAAAAAAAATACAAGTTTTTGCTACAGACATTACAGGGAGCAAATCAGGAACCAGCACTTGAGGGCTGCGGGGTTTTAGGATGATTCGCAGGAGGAAGAATTAGTCAGCTTTAGCAGTTGCTATAATTAGCTTTTCCAACAGGTAAAGATACAGAAACGCAGCTCCTCAAGAGGAAAGGGAGACCCCCCCCCCATTCATCCACCTTCTCTACCCCTCTAGACCACCCAGTAATACCAGCCAAGTCAAAAGTAGTCAATGTCCTTCACAAAAACCTTTAGAAATAAAAGACTCTGTCTGGAGGGTATTCCTTCATGCCCTCTGAAAATCAGAGGGGGATGGGAGAGTGTGGACCAGCATGGAAGGGTGAGAAGTGCTGACCCCACAGAATGATAAGGAATGTAAACAAGGAAGGGGAGCAATTAAAAAGTGGTTGAAGATGGAAGGCCTGTGGAAAAATTAGAGTGAGAAAATGTGGGGATTGGCTGAAATTACAGAGATGAGTTCAAGGCATGGGGCGAATTGCAGAAGAAATGGGATTTCTTGCAGTCTTTGAGAGAGAGAAGATCTGTTGGAGGGCTGCAGCTGCCCCACAGGCTGTGTCTGCCCAGCTCAGCCTGCACCAGGACGGTCTGCAGGCCCTGCCACACCACTGAGCACTCTGGCATTAGTGTGCTGAAATCCAGGGACCCGTGGTTTTTACCCAGCCTGACACTACAGAAATATTTTTAATACTGTATAAGGCAAAAGGCATTACAGAGAGGGAGAGAAGGCTGGAAGGAGACACTGCTCTCCGCTTGGAGAGATTTGTTTTGCACTGTATTTTCTGTCTTGATTTAATAGTGAGTGGCTCTTTCCAGCAACTAGGCAGGGGAGGAGGGACAGGAATATGTTCCCAGTCTTTGGCCAAGAGTGTCCCAGGGCGTCCCAGGCGTGACCTCTCCAATGTTTGTTTTTCTTTTCCTTCAACTGACCCAGATGCTGGGAGTTCAGACTTGGGCTCTCCTGGCCTATTGAACATTCGCCCCTTCTGACAGCATGTGACAGTCTCGGGAACCAGGCTGGGAACAGTACCTGGAACTGTTTTTCTCCCCGGCAGAGTGTTTCGTCCGGCGGCGTTCCAGGAACACAAAACCCGTGAGAAAAACGCTGGGAGCGCACCGCCACCCAGTGGGGATGGAGCGGCCGGGCTCTGCTGCTCGGCCGGGGCGCAGCAGAGCCAGAGGAAAAGGCCTTCAGGCACAGCAGGCACCCACACGCAACAAAGAAAAGGGAAACTACGTGCTGGTCTGTTTTATTTAGAAAACAGCCGCACTGCATATTCGCTGGAAACGAATTAGCGTTCAGTAACTAGCGTTTGGAAACAAACACATTTGCAGCCGGTACAAGTCTCTTTCTTGGGAATGAGAGCAAGGTTTGCAAACTGAAATGGATTTTTTTTTTTGGTCATGCAGAACTGAAAAACCAACCAAATATCTTCAAACAAACAAACAAACAAACAAACAAACAAACAAACAAACGGGTTCAAACTTAATCTAATGTGCCAAACATTGGTGAGGGAGGGAAATCACAGCTTTAGAAGACACAAACTTATGTTCCACCAAAGTTACAAAGATTTAATTCCAAAAGCAATTTCTCTTTCTTCACTAGTAGGTACTGCAAATCCAATTTAACACAATAAATAGTTGACCCAAATCTGGGACCAGACTGGAGCCAGTTCAACCACATTCGAGGGTAGATATAGCTCGGAAATAAATTTCCCAGCTACATTTCTTTGCCTGATTCGAGGTATTGTGTTGGCAGGAGTAAACTACAGCCGGTCCCTTTGTTTTTCCGCGGAGGGAAGGAATGAAGATAATTTAAGGATACAATGTACAGAGGAAACACAAGGACCGAGCGAATATACCGATATCCCCCAGAGGAGCTGTGGTGGCGTTTCCACCCAGTGCCCTCCGAAGCTCGAACCCATCCCGGCTGCAGTCTGTGCCGCGGGGGC
Organism: Regulus satrapa; assembly: GCA_013396955.1. Taxonomy (NCBI): domain Eukaryota; kingdom Metazoa; phylum Chordata; class Aves; order Passeriformes; family Regulidae; genus Regulus; species Regulus satrapa. Next base: position 187,891 of record VWZN01004878.1, read on the forward strand.
ACCGGGTTCCTTTGGTCAGACAGAAACTGCCCCGGGCACAATCTTCCGGATGGGCGTGTAGGACTTCCTGAGGGTAACGCTGCCGTGGTGAGACACCCCCCGAGGCAGGACACACTCTTCTGTCAGCTTCTGAGTTTCAGGGTCCCAGCAGAGCACTGTTGCAATGACTTCGTTCTTTTCATCTCGGCCGCCGGTGATAAACAGCTTGTTGTTGCAAGGGGAAATCCCACAGCTGGCTCTCTCGTGGCTGAACTGAGTTACCAGGCACCATGTGTCTTCCTGGGGACTGTAGGAGTAGAGGGCTTTCATTGCCCCACCTGGGGAAGAAATGGATATTGGTTTGCATTGGTCATTCCTGTAAGGGATTTTAATTAAACTGTCCATTTCAGCAAGATTCTGTTCCTGACATTTTTAAGAATGGTATCTGTCCCCAAGTCAAGAAAAAACAAGGTCACGTGATACTTTATTGTTTCGAAAGCCTGATCTGCAGAAGGCCACTTATTGTTCATAAGGATGTGGAATTTAGGGCCAGAACAAATGCTGTGTTCCTTCAGTGTGACCAGAGTGCACCTAGCTACAGATCTTTCTCATACCTGCTGCTCCAGCTAAAGACACAACTTCAGAAAAGTACTATTTTGTTTAAAAGAGCTCAGATCATGGAGGACCAGCTGTGATAAACCATCACTCTTAGAAATGGGTACAGGATTTTTCCACTCACTCCTTCAACTTTATTGTGCATCTGTCCATCAAACCTCCTTCTTCCTGGAGCTGGCTGCTTTCAAAAACCCTTCCTTATTTAGAGTTTGTCGCACTGAATCAATAATCTTTCTATGGGTTTGTTAAACAGAGAGTGACCTTCAGTTTCTTTGTGTTTCCCAAAACTGAATTTATTAATGAAACTTTTAGTGCACCTGTTCAATCTTGCGGTATCCTTTTCTCTTGAAAAAATGGTCAACACCTCAATTTCAAGAAAGGTCATGAAAATGTATTCTCTCCCGAGATTACGAACAGGTAAATGTTTTTATTCTGAAATTTGCAGGCACTGAATGTGTCTTCTGTGGTAGCTGTACATAATCACAGCATTGTTAGGGTTGGAAGAGACCTCTGGAGATTATCTAGTTCAACCTCTCTGCCAAGGCAGGATCACCTGGAACAGCTTGCACTGGAATGCATCCAGGTGGGTTTGGAATGTCTCCAGAGAGGGAGACTACAACCTCACTGGGCAGCTGTTCCAGCGCTCTGCCACCCTCAACAGAAAGAAGTCCTTCCTCAGGCTGGGGTGGAACATATGTAGTAGTTATGGCCATTGTTCCTTGTCCTGTCCCTGACCCCTGAAAAGACTCTGGCATCATCCTTCTGGATAGGGTGGGGGAACCACTGAAGCCATGTTTTATTGATGAGGTGCAACAATGCCTGGGATCCTCCTTGCTGGCAAAGGGAGCATTTATCTGTGGTACTTATAATAGATGCTGAGTTTGACAGTGCTAGTGCAGTACCTGAGGGGTGATCAAATCATTCACTGGCTCTTTTATTTTTTAAACTTCAGATGGGCTAATTTCTATCCCAATTGCAGCAGATTTGTTTCTCAGATAGATAAACAAGTGATTTAATAGTGGATGTTGCTGGCTGAAAGAAGCTGGATGAATGTGACTGGAGTATCCTATCCGTTTTATCAGGAGTTATATCAGCTAGCCCATAAGTCATGTGCCTTCTCTCTCTGTCATCCTGTACAAACTGGAGGTCACCTCCAGTGCTGAGGACAAGCATGGACTATTTATGGACACAAAAGGGGGGTGTGTGTGTGTGTGTGTGTGTGTGTGTGTGTGTGTGTGTGTACACACATGCAGATTATAAATCTCCCTCCAGAGCACCATTAATTATTTGGTGAATACTCCAGCTCCATGCCAGCTCTCAGCACCATATTGATTATATTGCAAATGGGAAATTCCCTGCAGCAAGGCTGAGAGAGGGAGGGGAAACTTTTCAGAGCTCCTGTTTTGGAAACTTTTCTTTTCTTTGGGTTTTCCTGGTGCCATCTGGAGATGTGTGCAGGCACTCTCCTCCCCCCCATAGTTCAGCTCACCACCATCAAACTCTTGTTCCTCCATTTTTTCTTCCAGTTCTAGAAACAGATTGAATTAACCCCAAGTGCAATCTAGTGAAGAGCTCTGGGTCTTTGGTTCTCAGTGGCTCTCCTCCTCTGACCTGCTCCTAGCACTCCTATCCCTTCATAAATCCTGTATGCAGTGGGCTGTGGAATGCCTCTGGGGAGGAGAGGAGACATGATGTAGCCATGAGATCATGCCCTTGCGGCTATGAACACATCTTTGCATGGCTTTTAGCTGTCTCTGGGCAAGCTCCAGCTTTCCAGGACAGCTCCCATGCTAGCAGGAATTTTGACTCGGTGACCTTTCCCTACAGTGTGTGAACATCCTGGATTCCCACCTCTCGCTAAGCTCAATGGGAAGAGCCGTCTGATGACCCTCCGTGGAGTGTGTGGGTAAAACTAACCCAGATGCACAGGAACCAGCCCTGCTGGGTGCAGACGAGGGGGGCCACGGGTGCTTCACTTACCCACCACATAGATGTGGTCCCTGAAGCTGGCGGCATTGATGCACTTGGCCTCCACAGGCATGGCAGTCCTCAGGCTCCACGCGTTGGTGGCGGGGTCGTAGCACTGCGTCTTGTCAGTGGCCAGCTTCCCGTTGGGGCCTCCCCCAATCACGTACAGCCTCTTCTTGTAGCTGGCTGCTGCAAAGGAGCTCACGTTGACCATCAGGGGAGCAGCCTGGGAGCCAAAAAGAATCATTAGTAACCATGTGAAGCAGTCAGACTGATGCCTGAGGAGAGGGAGCCTGCAGAATTTCGAGTCAGGCATCCCTTGTTAAGCAGGTTCAGAAGATGACATTTCCAAGGATAAGGGAGAAGTAGGTTTCAGCTTTCCCTTACGACTGCAAAAACCCTTAATAAAAATATGCTCTGTTCAAATGCTGAAATTAAAATTATTTTATCAGTCATTCAAAAGCTAGGAAATGTCAGAAATGCCAAAAATCTCCTTTCCTTACATACATTGCACAAAAGCACAAGAAATTTGTTCATACTGCTCTTTCTACTTGCAGCTGTGGTTGTTAGAGTCCTCCACATTGCTCTGTATAATCTAGAGATAATGTATCTGCTGTTATGATGCCTAATCTCATTACTGTCATGGATTAATTGGTTGCCTAATTCTCTCCTCTCATTGCTTGAAGTACAGTGAGTGGAACTGGCAGGAGTTTATCCTGTTTACCTTCAAACCTGTACTTTCAACTTAAATGTATAACCCATACTTTATATAATGCAGAGCTTGATAGACACATTTTATATACATATCAAATATTTCAGAACAGCAGCTTTCAGCCTGTTCTTGGGCTCGTGTATACTATATTCTTACTCCTTGATTTATGGACTACTAGCTTTAAAAGCCAACTGAATAAAAGGAAAGTCAGCCATTAGATGTCTCACAGGAAATGCTTAGCTGGCAATCCAGGGATTTTTACCTTCTATAGGATATTCATTTCTATAGGAAATAAATGTTAAGCATTTTTAAAGACCAGAAATACTTAAAAGAATTACAGAAGACAATTTTTATGAATCCAAGGCCTAAGATTTTCTGATTAAAATGTTTGAAACTATTAAAACGTTACATGATGCAGCCTCTTACCTCTGACCAGCAGTTGTGAAAGGGATCATATGCTTCCATGCTGTTGATTCTCTGCATGCCATCGAACCCCCCAATGACATACACTTTGCCACCCAGCACTGCCATTTTATGTCTCCAGCGCCCAATATTGAGATACTCAATTTGTATCCATTTGTTGATGGAGGCATTGTATTTCCAGACATCATGCTTTGTTTCTTTGCCACCTGTAGTGTACATGACATATGTAAATATGATGACACAGCTTGTATTTACTTAAAAACTCCAATATGTTTAAATTCAAGTGTGTTCTCTCATAACAGAAAGTAAATCATTATTACTGATTGTTAACAGTTCCTGTTACAACAGAAGAAAATTTCTGCATTTAGTTTACTTAATAGCGAAGGAAACCGAACAATTTCTACAGCCAAATATTCAGTGAAGATAAATCACTGTTCCTTACTTTGCCAGACCACAACCACTTTCCTTTCAATACCCAGTGCATGACTAACCACACAGCAGGGTATTATGCAGGAAATTTTTGTGCCACACTGGGGCTTTGCAGAACTGCTGCAAAGGGACAAATAAGCAAATGTGATTTAAGTAAGATAGTGGAGGATGCTGCAGCTGGTAGTGATATCCCTTGAAGAGAGGCCTTCAATGGAGAACTTCCAGGTTGTGTAGGGCAGATCCAGCCAGTCCTGTGGTTTTCATCATAAAGCAAAAGACCTGACTGAACTCCTACCAGCCATAGTCCTGCAGGACTTGGAAGTTGTACTATTCAACCCTGGGACCATATGGCTGGGATCTCATTTTTGTGCCTCTCCTTCTGGTCTCTTTTTCTTCTGACTTGGATATGCTTCATATTTATAGCTTGCAGATCAAAAGTGGACCCTCCAAACTCATTCTAGAACTGACCTACAAATGGATTTTTGCTTAAGTTAAAGCAGAGAGCAGTGTTTTAAACAAGAGCTGTTGTTTGCCTACAGTTTCTGGTGTAACACAAACGGATCTGGTTAAGCCTGAAACCACATTTACAGACTGAGTAGCTTATTCCATCATCTGCAACTTGGTTAAACATTTACTTCACTGGTGAATACACTGAAAAGAGAATTCATATTCCATTGAGAAAGTGTCTGCCTTCATTGGTATTCTGTACTACGGACAGATCACTGCAAACTGATGGAGCCTATCTCTGGGCCAAATAGCAGATTGAATGGGAGATAATTAGCATGCTAGAAAGAGTCGTTTGTAATGCTTTTGTCCCAGTATTTTTCACATGTATGTGTTGAATTTTATTTGCACTCAAATAGCTGAAGTGGCCAAAGGGCCTGAATGCAGCATTCATGGCTACAATGGAGCTGAGAGACTGCAGGTGTTCCCCTTACTCTCCCTTGAAATTTCCCTTTGTCCTGAGCTCCTGCTTTCCTCCACAGGCTGAAACTCATGTAGTAGCTTGAGCTGGACCAGTGGGTAAATTTGCTGCACTTCAGAGGACAGGGAGAGATTTTTTTGAAAGCATTGGAGGTTTATTTTGTTTGTTTTTCTTCTGGACAACAATTATTTCTAATTTGAAGATAAATTGTACCTAAATTAATAAAAGCATCAGAATGGTGAACGATAATTCATGTCATTTTTAGTTGTGCTACAAACGTAGTGTTTCAGGCCATCCAGTCAAGGCATTTAAACAGTTTTGGGGAAATGATGATCTAACAGTAGTCATAATCTTGTGCAAAGGACTTTCCTATTTTTCAGTTGTTAAAGGAGCAGGGAAGACTCCAGACTGTACCAAGATACAGGGGGAAATGAGCACATGGAAGGGGAAATCAAGTCAGAAAAATGAAAATCAAGTTAGAGAAAAAGCAAATTACAGGAGCTAAAGAAAGAAAAAAGAAATAGTAGAAGCACACGCAGGAGGAAGCAGCTGTTTAATCAGGATTGAGACACTAATAATTGGTTTAGTTGAGAAAAAAATGCTAATGGCTTTGGTCCACTCAGCCTTTTGTGTGTGCGAAAAGGGCAAAAAGGTGAAAGGCAAAGAGGGAATGGAGAGAGGGACTCAGAGATTTGAAAGTAAGCATAGAAGGAAGAAAGAAAAGCTGTGAGAACAGAAGCAAAGGGAAGCCAGCTTAGACTCACCACAGCAGGGAATGTGTTAGCCTGGCCTGGAGGTAGCCTAGATAGAACATGAAATAAAAGTGGAGAAGAAACATTGGAAAAGATGTCAGGAATAAAAGAATGCCAAAAGCCTTGACAAAGAGGGAAGGCTAACAAATTGAAGGCAAATGGAAAAAAAGACCTCTCAACCTAACGGTGTCAAGGTGAGGGGAATATTCCCTAGTTGGAATATTTGACCCAGGTTGTTCTTTACAGCTACCTTTTAACAAAGGGACTAATGCCAGAAACTCTCTATGGTGGACTGAAAGGAAAAACTTTCTTTATTTGTAGTTATGGGAAGAGTAATCTGATTCTTATCCCATGATAAAGCTTTAATAAATGTTAAATTGGAATGAAGTATCAAAAAAAAAAAAAAAAAAAAGGGGATTCCCAAAAAAAAGAATGCAATGGAAGATATTTGAATAAAGGCAGTGGACCACTTTTCGCATTTAAGGAAAGCATTTACACTTTGGCCTATTCTCCTCCTTTCAACTCTTCTGTTTTAATGGAGTATAGAATTTGGTGGCCAGTTTTGCAGAAAGGTAGTATTCTACCTACGGAGGCCCTGCTCTCTATCATGGTCTGTAATGCCACAGTGATGAAAAGCTTACTGTCACTTTTCCTCTGGAAGCAGAACAAGATCATTAAACTTTTTTTTAACAGGCCATCAAAAGCAGCTGTCAAACTCACTGACAAACTTGATTTTAACATTTTAATCATCAGAGTAAAAGCTCTGTAGCTCTGGGATCAAACCCCTGTGTGGAGCTCAGCTGTATTTGTGTGGGAAGTTAAATACACCTCCTGAAGCTCTTGGGATGATGATCAGCACATGAGTTGTTCAGACGCACACTGGACCATGGGATTTCAAATGGCTTTGACAGTTTATACTGCCAAGTTAATAACGGTGGGTGAGAAATTCTAGAGCCCTCTGTGATGGCAGCTTTCAGGAGGCAGCCAAACATCAGTGACAGTTCCCTGCAAGTTCTTGTCTGGCTTTTGCAGATTCTGGCAGGATTTTGCTTACGCATGTGGAGCTTCAAGTGAACTTGTCATGGTAAGATGCTGAAGCAATTTTCTGTTTGGTAAACTGTGCCTAAGAACCTTTCTGCAATCTTGGTCACTGTTAAGGGTACTGCACAAAAGTACCCATGCATATAGATTGATATTTAAAAATAAATCTCAATGTAAGAGGTTTAAGTTTAAAAAGAAATCCTGTGCTCAAATCAGAGCTAGGCAGTGTCCTTACATATCCAGTGCTCTCTGGAGCATATCCAAAGCCAAAGCATTAAAATACCTGTACTGCTTAATTTTTCTAAAGCTACCTCAAGCACAGTCCTGATTAAAGCTGGAAATAATCGTGAGAATCCTTTGCTCCCCTCTTGCACTCCCAATCAATGTCTTGTTCCTTACCCGATATGTAGACTTCATTTTTTAGAGTAATGCATGCAAATTCCACCCATTTTTTATTCTCATTCTCCGGCTCCTGCTCTGTGATTGGCAATTTTGCTACTTCCAGACGGCTTCGCCTCAAAGGATCCAGGCAAGTCACTTCTGCTACAAACTTCTCATCTTTTGTACAGCCCCCTATGATCATAAACACCTCAGACTGGAACTCGTGCATCCTGGGCTTGGTCCTTTCTGTAATAATCTAAATGCAAGTGGGACAGAGTGAGTACATAGGGCACTTACACCTATAATTACAGAAAGGTCAGGTGACTTTTTCTTTGATTACCTGTTTTTCATATCACAGCAGGCTTACATTAACTGAACCAATTAGCCAATGCTTTCTAAGTTGAAAGCCTGAAAAGCATCCTAGAAGCATTCAGTAGAGGTTACCCTATACTTCTTTCAGCAGGATTTTTTTCAACTCTGGACTTAGTTGCTTTTGTCTACCTACTAGGATCCTTTCAGATCCTTTTAGGAATTACCAGGATGACACCAAGAGCTATGCAGGTGAGCAGTACTGATAAGGCTGGGTGCACATCAGGTAGCTGAAAAGGACAGGTTTTATTTTGTTTGGGCTGATAGAGCCAGGTCAAGGTAGGGGGGCCCTAAGGTTTGTGTATACCTTGGGGAGCTTGGAGAGAGTAAGACTGCAGTTAGTGCTAGCAGAAAATAAGTGCTCTCATTATTTGTCCTGAAGAGATATATTAGTGTCAGAAGAGTAACAGTTCTCAGCTCTGGAGGGGTTATTTTTATTTGTTTCTTTGTGTATAAACTCTTATCCCAAGCCAAAATTAGAAGATTTACTTAAAGCCAGCATCAGGCTTTGACATGTGCTTAGCTCTGATTTACTGCTTGTTGGCTCAGTTTATTGACCAGGTCTTTGTTTCAGGGATACAGAAAAAGGTCACTTGCCAGGTAGAATTCACCAGGAGTAAAGAATGCAAGGGGTGCTTGAAACCTTATGTTCTGCTTAGAGGAAATGCTTGTAAACAAGACTCACGGGTAAAATGCTGTGTCAGGAGACAACGTGCTTAAAGTTTTACTTCTCTTTCTGTTTCTAACATGTTTCTATAAATCAGCATGATTTATCTGTATTAAAAAATCTTATCTACACAGACACGAATCATGCATTTTGACTATGTCCAGAAAATGATTAAGCACATTTTTGTAGAACATGAGTCCCAGAACTTGCCAGCTTCCAGGGAGAGCTCTGTTTTAACCTGTCTGCCACCATTGCCAGGTGCCAGCCCCGGGGGCGGGCAGCTGGCAGCGCTGCCTCCTGCGGCTGTGCCTTTGAAGATGAGTGTGAAGGTGTTCAGCCCAGGGCTAAACTCCCTTTATCTGTCCTGCATGCACCTGACAACACTGCTTGGTGGGACAAGGCTTTCCCAGGGAGCTCCCACCAGCGTGGCCAGCACAAGCCCAGGTCACCAAGCAGTGTCTTGGGCAGTCACCAGCACGAGGAGTACCTGGTCTGTGCCCCCTCACCATGACACAGGTGACACATCCTCTGTGAGTGGTGGACCCACAACACCCTCCTGCCCTCCTCTGACCCTGACTGAGGAGGGACACTTTTCCTCACACACTCACATACTTTGCTCCTATTGTGAAATGTGACCTCCTGCGACCTCCCCCATATTTTGGCCAAGGAGATGTGACTGATCCCTAACATTCCAAAGGGGATGGGCAATGGAAGGACCGGAGATCCACCACAGCCTGCACTAGGCAGGCAGGACAGGACTCGACTGGATGTCAGGATTAATCTGTCTCTTCAGGTGCAAGGACCTCTGCAAACAGCAGATGGGAAGTCCTCTCCTCTGGAAAGAAACCGTCTTCTTGACAGGAAGAATATTTCTTTTATGAAGCATTTTTCCCCCATAAGTAACAGGGGAAGATGTTACATATTCACATTTGAAAGAGTCATTACAGATTGTGGTACAGTTTGGGGGGAATATTATTCCACTTTTCTTAGGCTTGAAGCCATAGCTGAGAAGGTGAGGTGTCAGGGCTAATACTGTTTGCCTTTTTACTAGGGAATCTACCAGGGGTGTTCATTTAGCAAGCGTGTGTATAAAGGGTCAAGCTCAAATGTTCATAAGCAGGAAGCTGTTTTAAGCAGTTTAAAATTTTGTTTTAAAACAACCCACCAAAATCTTCTGAATCCTTTAAGATAGCAGGATAAATTCTGAGGCCCGTTTTGACTTTTCAGTAGCACCAGTTAGTGAAAATTCAGTGTGATTACCTTTTTCCGCCCCATGGCACTGCTCCTTTCAAATCGATTTTTGAGCTGAAGCATGAGACATTTACAAAGAGTGGCTAATACCTTCCTGTTTTACTCACCTCGTTGCCTGACAGGTGGTACATTCTTGCTTCTTGGAGCAAAGGAAAGACATCTGGACACTGTCTAATAAGCTGATCAGCTTCAACAGTCTCTACAAAATACCAAGGGTCCAAGAGGGGCAGCCGGACATTCTCCAGCACATACGGCAGGAGAGCAAACCTTTCTGACTCCTTGTGACGGACCCAGTTCATCACAGTTTCGAACACCTGTGCCTCTTCCGTGACGTAGAGTTCATCACTCTTCAGCGTGCTGCACAGGATGTCCGCCGGCAGCTCCAGGAACTCCTCGTAGTTCAGGACCTGGGTGAAGTTCTGGATAATGTAGTTCTGCACTTGTTGTTTGAGGCTGTGCAGGGAGTGGGCGTCAGCCAGCCTCAGGATGCCAACGCAGTTCTCCGGCTGGAGTGCTTCAGTGAGAAAACTGGCACAAGCATCTACCATGCGCAGGAACTGTGGGCAGAAAAAGCTCATATAAGCACAGAGGGTTACTGTGTAACTATCACAGGAGAGCTATGGAGCAATCAGCCGTGCCCAGTACAGCCAAGTGCTGGGGGAGACAAGAATTAGGTCATCTGAGCACAGACATCTCTCAAGGTCTGCGGTCTGAAATGAGCATTTCTTCCTCCCACCGTTTTTATTCCCTCTGCATCCAATTGCTCCTTTCCTCTCTTGCAGGATGCAGAAGACCTGTGACCGTCAGGAATTTTATTTGTTTCACAAAAAGGTTTCTTGCTATTCCCTTTTCCTCCATGAGATCTCAAGGCACTGGCAATCACAGAGTTAGAAATCATAGATAAGGACCCCAGGCATTCTTCCCCTTCTTCATCCTGCATGGCAGCTCAGACCAACTAGAACAGAGTCTGGTTCTAGAGGGAAGGTGCATTTATGCTCCTTCAGAATGTATCTGAGGCGCTGTGGGAGGGGAGGGAAATGAGCGCTGAGCTCTGGGAGGTTTGGAGCAGCGTGCTGCCCCAGAAGGAATGGGCAGCAGTGCTAGACTGGGCTGAGTGGCAGGAGGAGATTGGCCATCAGCAGCTCTTTTGAGATTTCTGGCAAGAGTCTGGTGTGGGAGAGGCCTTCAGTGACCTCTGTCATTGCCATTGGGTGAAAAAAAATATTGATATGCATTTTACACACAGAGTCTTCTTAATCAGAGAACTGGCTGTGTTCACATTCAATAATGCATCGCAAGTATTCTCTAAAATTTCCTTGGCAAAATAACCCCACCTGAGGGTCCCAAATGCATATATTCTGGACTACAGGTGTCTGTGAGGTATTTCTAAAAAACTATGATCTGAGCTGGATTGCTGATAATCATTCAGAAATTGACAGACAGTTTTGGGTAGAACTGATCAGTTACAGGGCTTCATCCTAATGAATTTTCTCTCACCTCTGTGATTTCAGGTACAAATATTGCCACTGAACAGGGCAATAAAGATGGGTCAGAGCTAATGTTGTGCATTTCCATCTGGGTTTTTTGGGTTGTTTTTCCATCCAGTGCCAACAAGCAAACCATTTTAACTCACATTTTCTCAGTGGGGACAGTTGCACAACAGTAATTGAGGGGCAAAGAGGAAGCGAAACATTTTTAAACACTGTAGTATGTAGATTTGTTTCAGTAATTAGGGTAGAATCTTCCAGACCCGTCGGTGTCGTGTTGACATATTTAGACTGTTTATCAGAGCTGAGTGATCGCAGACGCTGTGTACAGACTGCCTGGTTCCTGTTTTACATTTGGATGTGGTCAAAAGTTTAGAGAAATGCAACTGACTGATGAACGAGGCCATGTGAGATCTCAGAATGTGTTGCCACCACTGATATTAATTGTGATTAAAAATATGTCAGTGGCCCATGGTGGCCCTGCAGCACAGCTCGGTGACCCCTCGGCACCTGCTACATTCACCTTGCCTGCCCTCAGGGCTAGCACAAGGCAAGCCCCTTGAACTTGCCAGGGCATTTTCTTGAGGATCTGGAAGGATTTTGCCACCAGCTAGGCTTCAGACCTGAGGCAGGCTAAGTATCAGCCTTATTAACCTCATTAAGCATAAGCATTCAAAGTTGCCAGTAATGAGACACAAAAAAAAAAAAAAA
>VWZN01004878.1:199620-226331 GCA_013396955.1 Regulus satrapa
AAAAAAAAAAAGACCCACGCCAAGGATTTGTCAAGGTCATTCATCGAGTCATCTGTGAGTCTGGGAAAAGACCCCAAACCAACGTACTCACCAGCCTGCAGTAAACCTCGGGAGCATTCTCTGGTTATTTATACATGGCTTGTTAAGAGCGGTACTGATGAGGTGCCTGCACAGGTTTTATCTCAGGCGGTGCGCATCGCTCTCACAGCCAGCAGGCCCCACTCCCTCACTATGGCTGTTTGTGGCCAGGCAAATGCAGAACCATGAGGTGTGGGTGTGAGAAATGGCCCTGCCGAGGGCTTCACCAGAAAGGCTGGGCTGCTTGGAGGTGAATCAAGGCAGGACTTTCCCTGGTTCTGCTCCACATCTCTGTGCTGCACTGTGTCCCCACCACTGCCTTCATTTAGACACTAAATTCCCCCCAAAACTCCCCCAAAACTTGCTGGGCATATGTCAGTCAGTCCCAGGAGAGCAGGTGGGTGACTCAAGAGAACATCAGAAGGAAGACACCCCTAAGCCTCTGCTTCATCTGCTCTGATTATTCTCACAGAGCTCTGAATTTCCTGCTTGTCCACTGTGAGTACCCCTCCTAATTCCACTCCAGGCACTTTAAAAGCCCTGTTCCCTGAGAACAGTTTCTTCAATAAGTTAGTCCTTCTCCTAATACCCACTTGAATCCAGGTTCTCACTTGCTAGAGACATCCCATATGCTTACTTGGCCTCCAGCTGGCCTTCACTCCGAAGAGTAAAATGTATTCTCCCCATATAAGTCCTCACTTGTCCCAGCTTTGATTCAATGGTCAAGTGTAAGCAGTGCCAGCAGCCCTGCCTCCAGCTAGAGCCCCCAGAAAGGGAAGGGAATGGTGACTGGAAGGTCTCTCATTCATAATCCCTCTCTGTAGGCAGCACACTTCGGGGCCGCACCCTGCGCCCTGCAGCTGGTGGCCCCCAGCCACCGGCTCTGCTGTGGCGCAGGGACAGCATGTCCCAGCTCCGCGGTGACACCTGTGCCCCGAGGGAGCCCCGGGCTGAGGGGCTCGGCCCCCTGCAGGGCTGCCCTCTGGCCAGTGGAGGCTTCCTGAGCCTGTGAGCTTTTCTCCCACCGGGAGCTGCCCTGAAGGCCTCTGTGAGCAAATGGTGCCCTCCTGTCAGTGGCCTGCAGCTGCCACCCTGGCTCTTCCCTGCTCAGTGGCCTGAGGATGGCTGGCAGGAACTGGAACCCTACTTCTCTTAGAGCGCCTTGCTTATGGAAAGTGGATTAGCACAGGGATGAGGGGTGCTTTGGGGGTCAGTCAACCCATCAGGCTGGTGGTGCTTCAGCCGTGCCCCGAGGGCAGGGCAGCCCTGCTCAGCTTAGAGGGGCAGCTCAGGGCATCCTCCACTGCTGCCACTGCACGTGGCATTTCCGTGGCACTGGTCATCACAGCCATTGGTGACAATACAGTTTCTTTTTCATCTGCTCAGAAGCCTGCTTCCCTCTCACCATTTCTTTGCTTCCACCACCGCAGTTGATGTGGTCCCTCACCCAAACCCTGCTGAGGGAATGGGTAATACAGAAGCTCCTGGAGGGGCAGGAGCACTGTAGACAGGTCTGGGGGTTCTTGCTGAGTCCTGATGAGGGGGGCAGGAGCACTGTAGACAGGTCTGGGGGTTCTTGCTGAGTCCTGGTGAGGGAGGCAGGGCCACAGTCCTGGGAAGTAGCTGGGATCTTGACCCTTTGCAGAGGTGACAGGATGAGCAGCTCTGCAGGCCCTGTGGGTGGCAGAGGGTGCTGGGCGGGATCCAGGGTGGGCACCAACCTTGCAAGTGCAGTGGCTGGGCAGCCACCAGGCCAGACAGAGGAGGTGACTATTGAACTCATGTTGCAACTGTACTTTAGGTGGAAAAAATTCGTCTGGGTCACTTGAGGGTGAGGCTTAGCTGTTCAGCAGCTCCCTGTTCCGAGCTGTTCACCTGCTTCCCCCACCGGGGCAGGGACGCCTGCTCTCTCCAAATAGCCCTCCACCTCTTCCTGCTGCCAGTTTTTACTGCATTTGGTCAAAACTTACTAGAAGGGAGTAGAAGAAGGCATTAATTATGTAAAACTTTTCCAGAAACAGTTCCTAGAGAAAAGTAGATAAGTTATATTGGAATATATATACTGCAACATCTAGAGCAGTGCAAGATGTCTCATTGATTTTTTTTGCCAAATCTGCAAGGTTAAAAAGAGGCACTGCCACAGGTTCTTGCTAGTCAGATAAAAAGATTCTATTTGGAATTTGGATTTCTCATGTGTCACTAATTTGAAAGAATTCATTGAACCCAAATGAAACAAATTGCAGAAATAATCCCTTCAACGTTTGATACATCCAAATGAAACATTTGACTTTTTCAACTCTGTTCTTAAGTGTGAATAGCACAGACAACCTGGCAGAACTCTAGTTCTGTCAGTTTGATATAGTAGATTATTAAAGATTAGTAGTTACTAAATCTTTTTTGCAAAAAACAAATTTTCAGCCCAAGCCCTCCCATTTACAATGTGAGGCTTTACGGCCTTATAAAACTTGATAGTATCCAAGACAACCACTGTTTTTAGCTGAACATTTCTAGTGTTTTATCTAGTTTTTTCTGGTTTAATATGCTTACTTATGTTACTCTCATAATTTTATCATTATTCTAGCAGAGTTTGATGGTTTTCTTAAAGCACTAGCCTTGGGAATCAAATTTAATGAAATTAAATTTGAATCAGTTCCCCTGGGGAATCAAATTTTAATGAAAAATAGAGAATATACGTGAAAAAACCCCATAAGTATATACTTTTGATAGTTCCAGAAAGAAAAAATAAAATAAAATGCTGATGAATTATCCTAAAGAGAAAAGGTTCAGAAGCAAACAAAAACAGGATAGAAAACTGTCTTGAAAATGAACAAAACGTAGCCAATGAGTGCTACCAGTTGGTATTGATGGTGTGCTGAAAATGTCAGTGAGTTACTGCACTGTGGGCCCAGGTGACATTAAAGTTACCTTGGGGAGCACTTTGTGAAACTTTTCCTGACATTCAATCTAAACCTCCCTTGGTACAAGTTGAAATAATTTCCTCTTGTCCTATCACTTTTTGCCTGGGAGAAGAGCCTGACCTCCACCTAGGTACAGCCTCCTGTCAGAGAGTTGAAGAGAGCAATAGGGATCCCCTTGAGCCTCCTTTTCTCCATACTGAGCACCCCCAGCTCCCTCAGCCACTCCTCACAGGACTTGTGTGCTAGAAAGCGGAGTTGCAGAACTCCAGAGCAAAATTTCCATGTAAGATTCAAGAATCTGAATTCCCTCATGAACCACGATGATCACAGAGTTGGGCGTTTCTTTTCTTCCTTAATGAGAGGACTGGACACACACATCGGCACTTGGCAGGTTATGTTGGTTACAATTTGTTAGCAATTTGCAGCATGGTACCAGACACTGCAATTTGGTAGACCTCACAGGTGAGTAACAGGACACGTGAGTACCTCATGGACCAAAGGCTGAGTAACGCTGCCTAACTCTGACCTCCCACAAGCTCCAGGTCATGACTGAAACTCTTTATATCACCAGTTCTATAAAGGAGGATGCTAACTTTGGCTGGCAAGCCTCCATCTCAAGGCAGGGGAGATGGAGAGGCAAAGTAACCTCCTGCTCTGGCCAGCCATGCCAGCTGCTACCCACTAACCCTTCTGACAGGCTTTCACAGGCTGACCTGAATTTTGGGGGGCAGTGCCAGGCAGGTGGCACATGGGAGCAGCTCTTGGAGGCACAGCCCAGCTCTTTTCCTGTTTGCATGGCACTCAGCACAGCAAAATTCCAGCACATGGCCGCCACTGCCATTTTTTACCCTCATGTAAGTAAATATGAAGCAAAATGCATCCAGAACCCATGAAATCAGAGAAGTTTGCGGTGTGCTAACCAGGGTAAGACACGGTGTTTCCAGAGCAGTGAGACTGGGTCAGTGCATTTAAGTTATCTGTACCTGAAAGAGGCTGGCGGCTTCCAAGACTTTCTGTACATTTTGCTTTGTGATCAGCATCTTGCTGGTGTAGGTGTAGTCCAAGAGTATATTCATGGTTTCTGCATCAACTCCTTTCAGTATGATCTTCTCCTCATATTTCTCTCTTAAATCATTGCAGAACATGGCTCTGGAAAGAAAGACATTTATCTTTTACTGCATTCCAGTCAGGATGAGGCATTCTGAAAACATTGGGCTATTTAGATTTCAACACAGAATACTATGATTGCTTCATATTTTATGCAATTACTCCTGTTGAAAAGAAACAAGAAAATATCTTTTTGTTGCTCTTCTACCTCTGTACTCATCAGTTTGATAAGGCATTCAGAACTGTTCTCTAAGCAGACCTAGGCCTCCATGGCAGCAGAAGGCTGCTGGAACCTCGCCTGAGTGGGAGTAGACCCTGTGTCTGCACTGGTGCTGGGGAGCAGTGATGGTGTCTCACCTGCTGGCCTCTTGCTCGGTCTGTTTCTAGTACAGGTGCAGCTCCTTAAGCCTGGCATTCTCCAAATTTCGTTAGCACATGTGCTTTGTACCCCTTGGCAGGTCAATAACCCCCTGCTTCCGAGCTGCAGGACACTGCTGGGACTGAGCCCCGAGGCCAGCCAGATCCACCTGACAGCCTCTCTCTTCAGCTTCCCAACGCATCTTTGACCACATTAACACCAGCAGTGGGTCGGGGAGAATGAATACCTTACAGATTGTCTTCTAATTTAGAGTCCGACTTTTCCTCTTCTAAATTTTGGGATTGTAGATTTGGTACCTCTTGGCTAGAGAAGCAATTGAATTTGCATGAATTGGAACTACTGTTAGGCAGAAAGCGCTGTGATTTCATACATGCAGATAGCAATTCTTCTTTGGTGGATAATGCTGCATTTGCAAGGTGACTACCAGACATACCTTTGTCACCAGACAGATATTTCATGTGGGGTAGAAATCAGAAATTCTCTAAGGGCTATGTAAATCCATTTTGCACTGTGACAGCTGCAAGATAAACACACGCATCTTCCTCTTTATTTTCAATTCATAGATCTAAGTATTTCTTCCAATGCTTTTTGCTTTTACTTAGGATTTTAATCAGCCCCTTCTTGTGCACTGCATTCAGAGAATGGGATGTCACATAATTTGGAATCTGTCTCAACAGATCAGAATTACATGAGTCCACTTGTAACTGCATTGGTGAAAAACATGTGCAGATCTAAAGTGTAATTAGAAGCGCTCTTTACTCTGCATTTCAAGCCCTTCTTTATTAGTCATATACCATGTTGACAGGACAATGCAACCTGGGAAATGGCTAGAGGTCCCAAGTCTTAGGCCATGCTTTTCTTGCAAAAGAAGTGCCTGAATTAAGCTGTCTGATTGACATGTCTTACTGGAACCAAGATGTAAACAGATTTTATTGCAAAGCAGTTAGGCACAGATGAATGGCAAATGGATGGAAGATACCAGCTGCTACTTGCTCTAAGAACTACCTGTTCCTTACCTCAGCAGAAATTTTATAGCCAGGTCTTAGTTACCTCATTGTGCAAAACTGCCTCTGGATAGAGAGGCCTAACTTTTGAGCAGGAAATTTGAGCAGAGACATTACTTGTTAGAAAAATTGTTCCAAATTCTCATTTTTCCTTTCATTAATCTCAGCTCATTAGAGGTTTTTGCTTCACTGCCTCATGGTCCAGCTTCTGCTGCTACTGAAATCAGAATATTTCAAAGGCATTTAGACAAATGCTCCTTAACTTGGGTGGCCATGAGACTGGGATTCATTTAGCTCTCTTCCTCTGGCACTGTCAAGTGATGTAAGAGGGGATGTATGGACAGGTGGCCATCTGAAAACAACTGTCCTGAGTTCCCACTTCCCCCTGGGAATGGGCACGGAGAGGGAGGTTGGCACAGGATAGCTGTTTCAGTCAGGCAGGATTGAGGGGTGCCTGATGCTTCATCTGAGTGAGAAACAGGCCCATGGAGCATGCAGGTGTTGTCTGCTCTTCTTCCTTTCATCTCTTAAGCTGGTGACTGCAGACTTGCATCAAACCATCCCGTCGGGGAGGGGAGAGTCTCACTTCTGTCCCACAGACCAGAGCGCTTGATGGGGTCAGTCAGAGATGTCACCCAGGTGACACCCAGAGTGTCACCCAGGGTTACACTTGTGCAAGAAAGTCGGCATCAGCTCCTGCTGATCAGCACCTGCTCAGAAACCAGCATCAGCATTCTGGTGGTGGCTTTGCACAGGGGTCTGGTCAAAGTGCTTTGGCTTATCCGTCTCCTAATCTCTGTAATTGGTTTAGAGTTGCCATCCACTCCCAGTTTCGTAGGGTGTGAGCTGCAGAAATCACACATCTAAAGCACAGGGCTCTCCCACCAGTTCTCTGTTCTAAATCATGGCAGGGCTGAATCCGGCAGGGCCGCACAGGAGAGCTGACTCCTGTGGCCTTCCTTCTGCTCAGATGGAGTGGTTCTCATTCCCACCCTGTGTGCTGCTGGAGGGAACGCCTGACAGCACTCAGGCTGACCAGGCTGAGCTTCTCTCTTAGGGATTAAAATGCTGCCTCCAAATCATTCTGAATTTACCCTCAGGAGGCTCTAAATCCTTCAGATTAGGCTACTAATTCCATTGTATGTTCCCCTGGTTCTTCTTCCTGTGTAATTCTAAACTGCACCTTTGAATCAACCTTTGTACCTTTGTACTCTAAGGAATGTGCATCTGAAGTGAGGGCCCAGTGACAAATATAGATACCCAAAAATGGGTAATTTTAGAAAAATTCTAATTTTTTCTAATTTAAAATTATAGAAATCTCAATAAAATAAATGAGACGTTGCAGTTTGTGAAGCCCTTTTTAAGCACCCTCCCACTGGAATGCCTGTAGTTGGAATTATGAACCTGACTTCAACCATGCTGGAGCTTGAGGATGCTCTGGAAAATGGCTCCAACCTCTCCCAGCCCCATTCTCCCACTGCTCTTGGGCAGTGCAGGATTAAAGATCTACTGTTCCACCTTAAGCAGCTGCTATTTCTCTTCTCTGCTTTGTTACCATCACGGAAGTGAATGGAGAGTTAATGTTTTTATGTCTACAGGTACAGGACGTCACAAGAATTAATCTAGCAGAATTACTCTAGCAGTGCTGAAGAAGACCTAGAAGTGGTTAGCTTTGTTTAACTGTGTTCCAGCCAGCTGCTGTGGATTGCCTGCACCGTGCCACCCAACGTTCAGGAAGGGGTTGTGTAACTTGCAGGGGAATTAAGCCCTTGAGTCACTGGGTCCCTTTGCTTTGCTCCCGTGCATGACTGTTAGAGTTCCTGTGGAAAATACTCACAGGAACACTGTGATTTAAGAATTCCTTCTTTCTCTGGGGCCATGCAGCTTCTAGCAAACTATGGCAAGATGAATGAAGCCTCCTTGTGAGCAGCAGAGCCAGTGAAGCTCAGTGCCCTGCAGACTTGTGTCGTCCTTTCCCTCCTCACAGTAGCCTCAGCTTCCCCTTCCTGAGCCCTCCATTCTCTCTCATTATTCCTCTCACACACTTCAGGGTCCCTCCCAGGAGCTCAGCTCTGTGCTGGCTGTGCCCAGCAGGGCAGGGCAGTGGGGTTTTTCTGAGCACTCTGTGTGCTGGCTGGCTCATTACCCTGCAGAGCACCAAGGCTGCCAGTCCAGCATCTCTTCTCCCTTAGCTGCATATTCCCATTAAACTCACAGGAATTTCAGGTTGGAGATTTCCATCCTGTGCCAAATGTGGTTGAAACTAGCCCAAAGAGTTACTGGCACTGGCAGACAGGCCAACAGTGAGATGTAATAAATCTTGGCTCTGTGGGAAGCCAAGCCAAGCAGAAGTGCCCAGAGGGGCAGACCCTGCACACGTGTGCAGGTCCTTGGGATGAGATGACCTCCAGGCAGGTCTTCCCCCTCCTTCCAAGGGACAGGCTGTAGCTAAGGAGAAGCTCAGTGGAAAGCTGGTCAACAGCTGTTGTCATAAAACTATCTTGCCTGGTTTTAACTGGGAAGCCCTTCTGATTGTACCTTTACTTATCATAAAACTGGGGGTTTTGTCTAAGTATCATTATCATAATTTTGATTTTACTTTGTGCATCTGCTGTCCATTATGCACAATGCTGGTAAAAAGTATTTGGGCATCTCTGCTTTTAGCTGTATATTTTCTCATATGCAATAAATATAGTCTTTCTGTAGAAATAATACCTTTCTCCAAATATTCACAGACACAGTCTCTATTCTAGATAAGAAAAACAGAACTGTTCTTCCAGGCACTATAAGCAAAGCTTACCAGCCTCCATTAGAATTAGCTTTCTGCTTATGTCACAAGTGGTCACAGGTTTTTTTTTCTTGTGTTTCCCCTGTAGCTGTTCAGTCATCTGACCACTTCAGCAGTAAAAGAAAGAAAAAAATCCCAGCCATGCAAATGTGATGGCCTAAATGATGTTGTCTAAATGATAATGGAAAATCTGTGCTAAAACTGATATCAAGTTCTTCTGTGTATCTAAAATTTGTTCCTGTAGTCTCAGATAGAATATCTATTGTACTGAAAGAATGAAAAATTCAAGCAGACCAGAAGGAGATGGTGAAGTGGCAAAATTGCTTTCAAGGAGATATTTCCCACTGCAACTTCCAGTAACCCTAGACAGAAAATTCCTTCTCTGTCATCCTCAACAATTTAATGCAATATATATATTTTACCCCAGAATGGAAATAGGAAAAATTAGCAAGTTCCACAAACCCACTCTTATTCCAATAAAAATAGCTTGCAATCTGAATGTGTATTTCTCTTTGGCCAGGTCCCAAAGGGACAAGACAAGGCTAAAGATACTTGGTTAAAACATCCTTTTCTCATGCACTTGTCTGCCAATATTCAGTCCTCCTTTGCATGCTTCCAGCAGACTTTTTGAGCACTGGTATCAGAACTCCAGCAAATCCACAGCTTGGCACTTGCCTTATTTAAGTCTCCAACTTCAAAAAAAAAGCTGAAATATGTAAGGAATTAAAGACTCACTGCAAATTTGCAGACTTTAACGCCCAGTTTGCACTCCTTGGAGACCTACAGCTCAAGTCTAAGAAGCAAAGTAAGTTTATAGGTTTTGTTTGTTACAAACCTTACCTGAAATAATTGCTTGCTGCAGCAAGGACCACTCGGTGACAGGAGAATTCCCTGCTGTCCACACACAGGATGACATCTGTAAGGGAATTTTCAAGCCGAAGATTCTCAAGGCCATTCTGGAGCACCAGAGAGAGACCTGTATCATCAAACTTGACCTTCTCTCCACTTGAGACTTCCACCAGGTCCCCCATTTTCGTCGAACACTCATTGTTCAAAGAGAGCTCAGGCTCCTCAGAGCTCTTCTCCAGCGTGTCCCCCATTTTCTGGCCAGCCCCGTCTCATTCTGTTGGTGCTTCGATCTAAAAAGGGCTCCTCAGCTTCAGGCAAATCACCCTGCAGAAGTTGGGCGGATTTCCTGTCCAGAGGTCTCTGCTTATCTGTAGCTGTCACACACACATAACAGGAAGCCTTGCACTTTCTCATCCTGTTAACACAAACAAAGGGTGGGTTTTTTTCAGTGATTTTCAGGCAGTATCAACGTGTTTAGAAAGGCCTTAAGATGCCTCTGGATGTGAGAAGATTACAAGTGACAGGGACAGCCTGCTTCCCACCCTCAAGCCAGTCCCTCGCTGTTATCTGCTGGTTGTATTGATAGGTGCACCACATGCCTATCAAGCACTCCTGACAGACTGGGCTGCTATAGGAAAAAAGTGTTATATTTTATATTTCTTTTTCCAGGTATGTGGTTATTATTAACTGAGCCGGTTTGGGGTTTGGTTTCGTTTTCTTGCGTATTCTGAAAGCCCTCCACGTGGATGTTTCTGTCCCTCATGACTTGTTAACTGGCAACCATTGCATGGCTTTTCTTTAAGGCTAAATGGGCACAGCTCTCTCAAGGACATGGAACAGCATCAAAGATCTCACAGCTGATGGTGTTCAGGCTCCACTGCTGGGCACAGGGGTGTGGTCCATGCAGCCAGTGCCGTGCATCAGCTCTGACTAGCAGTGAAAGCTCAGGGGAGAGCCTGGGAGCAGTGTACCCATGCTCATCCCCACCATCCTCACTGACGGGCCCAGCTTGAGGCTACAGCTGACTTGTGCCCAAAACAGACACGGACGGTGGCAGGACCAAGGATGCACATCTGGCAGTGGGGACACTGCACAGCTGCTCTGGGACTGAGCCTGCAGCATGACAGGAGCACATGGAACACAATGCTGAAGGTTTCCCTTTCACCAAAGGAGAAGATCCACTTGGACATCACCTAGATGAGCTTATCCAAGCTGAATTAATAAGCAAAACAGCCTTCTGAGAGTCACAGAGCAAATCCCTTGCTTAGGAAACTCTCACACTGGGAAGTAGAAAAGCACATCTCCATCTTCCCTTGAGAGGAATGTAGAGCCAATCCTCACCTTGGTAGCTTGAGTGCTAACCAACCTTGCCTTTGTGATAATTACTTCTAGGAATCCTTGTTTGGCCAGTCCACGGGTTTTTATTGTGTGTTTGGTTTCGTCTTTTGACTCCAACTTGTATAGCTGAGCTCACAGTGTTATGGGAAGCTTGGCTTCCCCCTCTTCTAGAAGGAGGTGAAAGCGGGGTCTGAGACAGACAGATTGGAAGATGAAGAGGAAGGAAAGCAAAAAATATCCTTCCTGCTTTCCTCTACATCCTTGTAATGGTGTTTTCTTCATTTTGTGTAGTCTGTGCAGCCCTTCGGCGTTTTCCTTTCCCAGTTGATGTAAATGTGTTTTTGCTGTCTTTTGTGCTAAGTTTTGCTAATGAATGCTTTCTTTTCTAAAGCTAGTCCCTTCTTTCCAAAATATTCCTGTAGGAATACATAGAAAATTAAGGGAGTCCCTCAAAAGTACTGTGTGCTTTAAAAATCACAATACTTTAACCCTATCTTGCTTGTGCTAGGTGCTCCTTGTTTATCATCACAACTTCTGACCTTTGGGAATTCATCTTATCAGGCTTTTCTCTGACACAGAGAAGCTTCACATTGTGCTTATCTGTTTAAGTAAAAGCTGAGATTCCGCAGCAGCGATTCCACTTGCTGAAGCTTTAAGCAAAGCATTAATAATTGTGAAACTGAAGTTAAGTCAGTGTTGGCTGTGAGTGCTGCGAACGGAAGCCCTGCAGTAACTAGGTCGGTCGATGGCTGTGGTATTGTCAGTAACTGCACTGCAGGAAGGACCTCAGCAGCTGAAAGAACTGCTGACTATTAGTAGCAGTGATCATTATCCACAGTCTATCTCCTTCTGCGCCATTGCTAATTCACATGGTATATTTTTAACCCTTAAAAATGTTTTGTTTTTCTTTTTTCTTGAGAAGCACCTCCCCTCCTTTCTTCTGTTGCCATGGTGTTGTGGTTTAACCCCAGCCAGCAGCCCAGCTCCAGGCAGCTGCTTGCTCGTTGCCCTGCCACTGGGACTGGTGAGAGAACTGAGAGGACAAAAGATGGAAAACTCATGGGTTGAGATAAAGACTGTTTAATAGGCAAAGCAAAAGCCACACACACAGGCAAAGCAAAACAAGAACTCAGTTCACTGCTTCCCATGGGCAGGTGGATGTTCAGCACCTCCAGGAAAGCTGGGCTCATCACACTTGATGGTTACTTGGGAGGACAAACCCTGTCACTCCAAACATCTCCCCTTCCTCCTTCTTTCCCCACATTACATACTGAGCAGGATGTCACACAGTCTGGAATATCCCTTTCAACAGTTGGGGTCTCCTGTCCTGGCTGCGTCTCCTCTCATCTTCCCATGCACTCCCAGCCTTTCCACTGGTGGAGCAGTACAAAAAGCAGAAAAGGCCTTGGCTCTGTATCAGCCCTGCTTAGCAATAACAAAACCACCTCTATATTACCAACCCTGTGTCCACCTCAAATCCAAACCATACTAGCCACTATGAAAAAATCAACCCTACCCCAGACAAAGCAAACACATTCCACCCTACTCCATATCATTCACATCATGCTCAGGTCCCACACTACTCAGTACAACCTCATTAACCACCACCCCACCTCCCACCCTTGGATACAATACATAGATGTCATTCCCTTAGTCTATGGACCGCCTTTGCAAAATGCCCACAAAATGTCCTATGAGTTACTTGAGTTGGTGACTTTGGGCTCCATCTGTTCTGGTGGTTACTTGAGACAGGAAAGGTAGAGGTCCTGGGCACCAAGGCCAGCTTAGGTCAGATCACTTCTACACTGCAGCTGCTTTTTGGAGGCTTCTCCTCCATTGATTTGGGTGGTTCCTGTTTTACTAATTCCTGTAACATACAACTCAAATCATGGCTTACCACAAAGGCGTATCCATTACAATCTCCAACCCAGGTCCTTTTTTGCCGGGTTACAGGGTTAAACATTGCAATGAACTCCTCCCCATATCCCCAGCCTGGCTGGAACAAGGGGTTCCTGCTATAGTCCACCATCAGCATAGTCCACATCATAGTCCCCCATGGGCTCCAGGGGCAAAGCTATTCACCACAGTCTTCACGGGCTGCAGGGGAATCCCTGCCTCCCCTATTCCAGCCCACCCACAGGAGACAGTCCTTGAATTTCTCCAGCATGGGTTCTTTCCATGGGCTGTGGTTCATAAGCTGCTCCAGTGTGGGTCCCCTGTGGGGTCATGGGTCCTGCCAGCAAACCTGCTCCAGCACAACTTCTTACAGGGTCACATCCTCCTTCAGGAATCCCCCTGCTCTGGCACGGGCTGCTCCACAGGCTGAAGGGGGATCTCTGCTCCACCGGGGACTCCTCTGCAGGTCACAGTCTCTTCCACCCCAGCTCCTACTGGCGCTCCAGCCTGCCCAGTGCAGCAGCACAGACACAGCAGTGATGCCCTGGCCACCTGCCAGCCCAAGCCCATCACCGTGGCTGTCACTAAAGTGCTCCCAGGCACAGCCTCACACAGTGAGGTGATCAGCAGCACAGCAGCAGCAACCACAATGAGCACCAGAATGTAATTTACAGGCAGGCAAGCAAGCCCCGTGGCAGGCACAGCAGCCTGCTCATTACTAGCTAAACTGCAATAACAGCTATAGATTCAGTCTAGTACATCCCATTGAAATTCTGTGCACACTGGACTGCCTTGTATTCGGAGAACCCCTTGCTCAGGGATTAATCTGCAAACGTAGTAGCTGGTTTCATTCTTTGGACTAGCACGAAGACAGTGCTGGGGGTGTGTGTTGTGTCTTTGCAGGTATAAGGGAACAACAAACCCAGCAACCAGGCAGCTGCTGTTCTGAGCTGCTCCATGGCCCAAGACTGCAGTAGCAACCTGTTATTTAATCTTGGGGCAAATCCAGCTTGTTACTTCATGGTAGAAGCTTCCAGATACATTCTTCTATTTGGCCTTTAGAGACTTGTTCTGTCTGCACTCTCATACTGTTTTTAGTAAAGAATTACCTGCTAGCTAAATGAACACTGGTAAGAGCTGAAGGCTTGTCTGTTCATGACTTGTTTGTCTATTGTCTTTACCTTATGAATACTGAGCTGACTTATGTATACTCTGTTTCATCTTGAGAGAAGTGGCTAACGGGCTGGAATTACTGTGTCAATAACCTATATCCATAGATTAGATATGCAATCTGTCATAGCAAGTTTACATGTAGAGATCTGTAACATCACAGGCTGCTGCTGGTACCTAGGAATCTCTGTACAGTACATTTGAGCTGAGTTCAGAGGCTGCTTTCCATCCTGCCCTGACTTCCTCACCTCTGCATCTTCTGCTCCCCCTTGACCACACTCCTTGTTTAAATGTTGATCTGTAGCCAACACCAGCCCATTTTCAAGTGTCTGTTCCTGAATCCAGGATCTCATCACTGTGGCATTTCAGCACTGTAAAGTTTGACCTCAACAGATGAATCTGCCTAGACTAGTCAGGAGTCCTGGATCCCATCTTGTAAAGTGAAAGATTCAGGTGGTACCAGAAAAAAGTCATGGACCTGAGGCCATGACTAAGAGGAGGGACAGAGGAAATCACACCCACCAACAATGGATCAAGAACAAGGAGCCGAGGCATTCTTTAAACAAAGGCAGAAACATAGGAAACCATTTCTGATGGTTCTTGTTACTTGTTTTGCTTCTCACTCCTTGCACTTTAGTTAACAGAGTCCTTAGGGACCAGATGAGTCTGAGAGGAACCAGCTATGAAACAAGGGAGTGTGTGGCTGCCTCAAGGACAAGGCCAGATAAAGACTGGCAGGAAGATTTCTGGAGTGAGAAAGAAGATGCTCAGCCACCCTGGTATCACAATGGGATCTGGAAACTTCCTCCTCTAAGTAATGGGCAGGTTGCTGAACTCACAGATGGCAATGACTTCATATTCCTGACCAGGAGCTCATTCAAAGCCGGCCTTGCTGTTTGTCTTCTTCCTCTTACTCCAGACCACATCGGCTTTGCTGCCACAAGTGATACTCCAAGTCTGTGTGTTCTGTGACCAAGTGGCTTCTGTTCCAGGCTATTCCACCTTATACTTCTTACACTCCATACAGTTTTCAAAGCCACCCAACAGCACATTGACAACTATGTCTCCAGGCCTTCAGCCTTCCTGGTGGTTGTGGAAGGCCTCGTCCCTTCATCTGAGAGAGCCTTTTGAAAGGTGCTGGCCTCCAAGAGGGCAAGGACACAACAGCAGAAGAAAGGTCTTGACAAGGTTCTGACTTCCTCAAGTAAGAAAACACTGCAATTTTTTCCACTGTACATCCCAATAAACACTGCAGAAAACACCTCAGAGTGCAGAGGACCCTGCTGGGGAGCAGAGGCAGTTCCTTGATGCAGGAGCAGGGGTGGGACTGCAGCTGGACACGTATCAGGGCTCATCTTACCCTCAGCTGTTTTCTAGCACAGTGCAAAGCAAGATAGCTGAGGCCTGAGATAATCGTGTCAACCCTGGAAAGTTGCTGGATTTTTGTCTGTGTTTTCAGTACATTGGGATAATGATCACTAGCTCAAAATAGCACGTTCTTAATTTAGCTATGGGGGAACAAATGAGATTTCAGTTTTTGTAAATACATACAGAACTTTTGGATCGGATTTTCTATAAATTGCAAAGTGGAATCTTTGTTTCGTTGCAGATTACTTCCTCTGCTGAACCAGCACCACCTTCCATTTCAAAACTACTCCTTGAGCATTCTCATGTCCCTCCCTCCAGGCAGCTGCAGTTCCTCAAAGTCAGCAAGCAATAGTGATTTTGTAAAGCTGGCCTGTCCCATTCCCTCAGTCTTGAAAATTACCTCTTATTTAGAGAGTATTGCAGTGTTACCCTGCTGGGTTGCATTTATTACCTATCTTTTGCTCTCAGAGGTTTTTTGCATGTATTTTAAATCACTGGGATGTTTCTAGAAAAAACTGCCGCTTCCATTTGTTGTTTTCTTCGGCATAGTCAGGCATGGTGCCAACAATCCAGATGACTGACTCCAAACCATGCTTTCACCTTGCACAGAAGAGAGCTGACACAAATGACCAAGCTGCAAATGCCAAATTATTTGGTTTCAGTATTTGAAGTGTGGTTGTTATACTGCTCCCATGCGTGCCACAGGCTATAGAGGTCACCCTGACGTGTGGATGGGCCACTTGAGCTTGAGAATCTTTGATCCCCTGCTCATTAGCTTTTGAGGGAGTGGTGGAGGAAGGCTACTATTTAAATAAATGTTTGTTCTATTTGAAGAAGATGAATTGCACTCTGGGGGTGCAGTATGGTCACTCCCAAAGCGGCAGGCAGAACAAGCTGAGACATCACTTAGCGCTGTGTTTTAAGATTTTATAGCCCAGGATGAGATGCATCCAAATGAAACTGGAAGGGCTGAGGCCAGGAATGTGGCTGTGTAAGAACCAAAAGAAATGCAAGTAGGTGCCAGCCATGGCAGTTGAGGGGAGCTGTAAGAAGCCTTCCCCAGTCAGAACAGTGTTTTCCTTCTCCCTGGAAGAAGGACGTCCTTTCGTCAACTACTGCAGGTTTTTCAAGACAACAGACAAGTGTTCCTCCTTTTCTGTCCTCTTGATAATCAGTCTTCGAAACAAAATAGCAGCAGTTACTTCCATTTCTTGTTGTTTGTGAGGATGGAAAGAAGTTCCTAAAGTTAGTTTCTAGCAGGAAAGAAGAACCTCACTCTCTTTTAACTTAGAGTTGAGTTATTCTGCAAGAGGTTTTGCCAGTGTTACTCACAAAAAGGTTTTGTCATCAGCATCAGACTCCCTCTTGTTTCAGTTTATGTAACAAGATGCTCAGGTCACTTGTCTACTGCTGTCTGCTCTGCCACCCATTAGAATTTATTAGCATCTTCTCTGTATTATTAGCTAGTGGCTGTTATGCACTAATAATTCTTCCTCTAAGTAAATTATACCTTTGATCTCCATAATTGGACAGCAGGAACTAAGAAGAAACAGAGGCCTGTTGTCTTCAGTGATATTTTGATCTTGTATTCTTTGTGCACCTTGATCTGCTGCTGCTGCCAGGCTCTGGCATCCAGCACACAAGGTAAAGAACACAGCCTTGGCAAGGGCGCTATAGCTCAGACACTTGTTCACAGCTTAACAAAACCTGACCAACAAAGCAGCTCTTGAAATGAAGGAGAGCTGTTCTGCTTGGCAGGAGCTGGGGAATGGAGGAAGCTGCCATTGTAGTGAATTACGTGAAGGTCTGTGTTTTAGTGCCTGTTTAGTGATAATGGGACACTGGTTGGACTAAAGTTTGAGGTTTTGAGTCTATTCATAGTATTTGCTGAATGGCCCTGCAAAAAGCTCACAGTGCCCCCAAACCATGAGAAATAAACCTAGTCTCTGATTGACATTTAAAGCAATGCTGACTTCTATTTCTCTGTCAATCTCAGGCAATTCTGTACACACATACCTAACTGATGAGTTCACACCCTGAGTGATGGATGCTCCAGAGCTGTGACCAAATTTTGCTTCAGTTTTTCACCAGCACGAAGCTTAGAAATTCTGGCCCCAAAATCAGTGTGGTCCTTCCTTTCCTTCCTTGTGGTAGGATTTTTCTAGTTTACAATACATATCTCCTTCTTGGGCTGTAAATCCTCTCAACCTCTTACTCTAGAAGAGCTCAAGCAGAGACTCCAGTGTGATGGTCTGTGAGCTCTGTATCCTCATCCCCAGGCTGCTTTGCTTGCTCCCCTGCAGGACTGAGCCTATCAGACCAGAAACCCACATGGACCCAAAGCAAAAGAATGAAGTCCAGTCTAAACTTTCTGAAGCCAAGTGAGATGTTATTTTTCTGGAGATGGTAACAGGAGAAGGGAACGGGACTCTTCAAGAGGGAGTGACACTGTGTGGTGCACTCAGCAGATCACATACAACCATCATATGGTACATTTTCCACTGCTGGCTGACACAGGGTCATTTATTAGCTTGTCTCATTATCAAACAAATAAGGATGGTATTGGCAAGTATTGCTACTCTTGGAACATAAGCTTATCCCTGGAAGTTTATCCCTGGGATAAACTTATCCCAAAGTTTCTGTAATTAATTCTTGTGTTTCCTATTCTGACACAATGAAGGGGGGAATCAGTTCACTGACAAGTGACTGCTGAAAGCTGAGCCTTGCTTGGTCTGGAGGAAAGAAGCAAACTGGAAAGCAGAAATCTACATGTTTCCAATAAACAGATACTTAACTGTTGGTCAAAGTGCAATTTGACTTAATACAGCCACAGACAAGTGCTCTCCTGTATAAAACCACTACCTACCTCCATCTGATTTTCCAGTTGACTCTTTTCATCCACAGCTACTTTTTTTTTTAGTTCAAACCTGACATTTAAACTTGCAATTTAATGGTGGGAAGAATGTTGAATGTCTGGTGAACCTGAATTTTAGATTATTAAAACAGACTATGGTTCTCAGTGTCACATTACAGCAAGTGAAGCTTCATCAAGTTTTAAAATACTGTTAAAAAAGGAACCTTTGCAGTTTTTCAGCAGGGTGTCTTAACTGTCTCTTTTGCAAGATATTTAAACTTGTGTGAAACTGGTCTTTAGGTAGCATTGTAGACAAGATAAATCGATATTACTTATAGAGGAAGGGTCTTTAATCTGAACTCTGTATGAATCATAGAATGGGTTGGGTTGGAAGACCTTAAAGACCGTCTCATTCCAGCGCCCTGCCATGGATCCACTGGCATCATATGGTGTGAGCCAGGGAGCTTGGGGATGTGGATGAGCCCTGCTTCTCTGCCTCACACCTTCCAGCTACCTGCAGCCTATGGAAGAACTGAGTTGGTAGATTGTTAGCTAAGTAGCTAGGCAGGTGGGAAAATATCTATCTGAGCAGAAAGTATGCTGTAGAAGTATGCATTTTGCTAATTATTGCCAGTAGAAAAAAAAAAAAAAAAAAAAAAAAAAAAAAAAAAAAAAAAAGCCATTTACGTAAGTGAATTATGAATGACCTAAAGTTAGAAACAGTGTAGGTGAGTTGTTACGATCCATATGCAAATAAAAGTATTGCATGAAGTGCAAAGATTTCAAATATAAAAAGAGGAAGTGCTGAAAAAGTTGTAGTATTTCCTGTTGAGGAAGGGAATTATCTGAGTGTGCTTTAACTGCCTATGTACCAAATTTGAAGGCGTTATGCTGTTAGGAGCCTGCGCCTTTGCTAGTTTGGTTTTTAAGCTGTCAGAGTCATCTTAGGTTAACACAGCTGTAGCTGCGAACAGCAGCGGCGGTCAGGAAAGCACAGAGAGTTTCCAGAGCCATCCTCCTCCTCCTCCTGCGCGGCAGGCCGGACGCGGCCGGGCTCTGCTCCCCGCAGGCTCCGGGGACCGAGGGCTGGGGCCATCGCCAGCCCCGGGCACCCTCGGGGGTGCCACGGCACAGAGCCCCTGCCGGGGCACAGCAGCACTGCCTCACCCCGCAGCGGGGAGCCGAGGGGCCGGCGCTGCCCGTGAGCTCCGCTTTTCCCCTGCCAGGGAAGCTCCAGCCCCGGGGCGAGCCGTCCCTGCAGGCGCTGCCGCGGCTCTGCCGTGCGGGCACACCCCGAGAGCCTGCACAGCCGGGGACCGCCGAGAGAGCTCCTCGGCGCTCTCAGGGCTCTGCGAGCCATCAGGGAAGCCGTCTGGAATGTAGGGCATTGGGACAGCTCGGGAACACCGCAACGCCTCCCGAGTGGAAACTGTGACAGATCCCGGCAGCGCCGGGAGGGGAGCCCGGCTCGGAGCGAGGGAGCCGCAGCGGAGCCGGCCGTGGGCGAAACTTTGGAGGTGTGACATTGGAGAAAGAGGAGGCCAAAGCCATCCTAGATTGGAGAAAGCAGGGAGCTTTTAAAAGTTTGCCACTTCCGATTATAGCGTTTTAACTTTAGAAGCGCGAGTGCAATTTTTCCGCCGATCAATATTGATTTAAGAAAATGTTGTCTTCACTTACAATTTTCTTTTAAAAAGAAAATGGAGTGTTATAATATTCCAGTGCTTTTTCTATAATATCTGCCCTGGGGAATGACAAAAGTTCTTCAGAACTTCACACTCTTATTGGTCTGTTTCTGAGTTAAAGGACATTATTAGGTTTATTTAATTTTAGAGGAAAAATATGAATAATACAAATACAGCATACATCTAAAGAAATGAAATATGTATTTGTCTTGTATTGCTTCCTGCTTACAGTAATGACTTGTTCCTCATTTCAGTCTCCTCCCCTTTTAAAATTACAAAATGTTGTATCCTATACATAAAAATGTTAATTGAAAAGTCCAAGAAAGCCTATCCTACTGTATGTAATACTTTACATAATCCATTTTTTCTTCAAGGTTCAGTACCATGTTAATGTATGCCACCATAGTCTAGCAACCATCCGTGATGTGACAAGTCAATTTGGTTTTTATCAGAAGCTCCGTGACAAACCAATCTTAGTTTTACAATCATTTCTGTCTAATGATATTGCTTATGAAAAGATGGGTAGGGAAGGCTTAGGATCAAAGAGTAAACCACAGATTTCACAATGTTTTCTTGGCAAAGCGAGGTGTTGATTTAGCTGCTGCATTGGAATCTGCAAACTTCATTACATGTGTTTTTCCTGGGATTACTTTGGCTAACATTTTCTTTCCTGTCTTCGTGTGGCAAATCTTTGCCCAAGACCAGTGATCTGAAGTTGCTTTAGTCTGGCTGAGCATTTTAATAGGGCTGAGAGCTTTTTTGAGAGAAGCACGCAAGTCTTTTCCATAGGATTATCCCAGGTCCAGAAACAGTCCCATTTTAGCTCTCAGAACAGGTGCTCAAAAGCTTGTTTACAAAGGAGGGGGTGACCAGGGAGTTGATCTGAGCTGGGATTTGGGTGCTGCTCCAAAGCAGATGCATGGGCACAGCAGCTATTCCACATCCCTCCCCAGCTGTCCATGCCCAAGGCAGCCACCACTTTTAGACAAGGCAGCAGCCTTTAGGCTGGGAACGCCGAGCTGGTGAGTCCAGACAGCGACTTCTGGGTAGTAGGGAGCTTTCACTGTGCTGCTTTCCTGGGTGCATGGGATGTGAAAACAGAATTGTAAGTTGTCCTTCTGGCATCCATGATTCCTCCATCCTTGTAGAGCCACATCAGCCTGGAGAGAGATTGCTCAGTGTTTCTTAGAATGCAGGTGCCGAGCCATTCAGCAGCTCTGGCTGCAGGCAGAGGAGGAAGAAATCACAGAGCTCCTGGTGAGCTACCTCTTCTGGATTAACCTTACTGATGAAGCTTTATTGATGAAAAACATGAAGGGGTAGATAAAAATATAAGATAGCAAAAGTCATGTAGGTATTTGCCCAAGCACCACCCCAAAGGCACAGCAGCCCAGACCAGTGTGAGGACCTTGGCACATAGAATGGTTGATTATTGCCAGAGGAGCACAAGAAGGAGGTGATGACAGGCATATGCAAACCTGGAGGTCTCTGATAGCTTTGCAAGCCTGAGATTCTCTATTTGGGAAGACTGGTATTGATATGCCCATTCAAAATACTGTTTATTTGCAACCTGTGTGTTTTCTTCACTGTCAAAGCTTTTCACAGTCACTTGGGTTGGATAAAGGATTTATTGAACTTGTGAAATGCCTGAAGGTCTTGGAGATGAAGAGGTGCAATGCTCCTGCCTATTAATTGGTCCTGACATTGGAAAATGGCTTGAGGACAGAGCTGTTTAGTGTGGCTGAAGGGCAGAACTGGAGTTGTTGGAGCCGTGGGGTGTTCCATGGCAGCATGGAATGAAGGGAAGGCCTGTGGTGTGGGGATGTGTGGAAAGGACTGCTGTGAGAGAATATTTAATGCAGTTGTGGGACTGTGGTTGGGCTTGAGCTCACAGGGCTGAGGGGGAACACAGTAACACATGAGCTCGGGGAATTGTTTTTGTACGTACCTACTGCTCTCTTGCTGAGTTAGTGGTTGCATGTGTCTGTCTGTCATTTCACAAGAACAACTCCCTTCAAGTCATCACCCGTGGGACCAGCAAGAACTCAAACATCTTTCATTTCTTTGTTTCCTATCCCCAAAGAGAGGAATCAGAAAAACACCAGCACAACAGACTCTATCTCCCCAGCTAGGCATTGGTTTCATGGTGTCCTGATACTCTGTGCTGTACAAAAAGAAATAGTTCAGTGTTTATGGCAGCAGTGATGCAATGTTCATTCTTCTCAGCTCTGCAATTTACACTCCCATAGTCATCTCCCAAGCTTGGAACATGGGAGATACTGGGTGGAAAAAATTAGACACATACTTTCTGCACAGGAGGACTGTTGGCATGGGCCTTGTTTTGAGGTGCTTACAGCAGTGAATGAGTGGGAATGACTGGGATGAGTGGGAAGAGGGGATTTGCATGGGACAGGAGTATGGGCTGCCCTAGGACCAGGGGGATAGGCAATCCTAATTGCAGTGCTGAATATGTAAACACAGTACTGGTGTTTTACACGGTGGCTTTTGTGTGTACTGGAAGTAACCCAGTGTAATCTCAGAGCCTCCCTGGCTGAGCAGGAGCAAGCACTGAGTGTACAGTGGGGGACAGCACCCAGCTGGGCATGGGCTGTGCAGGGCTGAGCACAGAGCCTGGCTCTGGAGTGCCCCACACCTTCCCCATCCTCCTGCCTCGCCGCAGCAGAGACAGCCAGGGAAGCACTGTCAGCCTGAGCCAAGGGCTATGATGTGCAGCACAAGTGTCCAAGGGAAAGGGGGATCATCAGAGCCAGCCAGGAGGCAATGAAAATGGCAAAAATAACTACAGGAGTGAGGATTTTTTTTGCCAGGGCCCACCCAATGCAAGTGCCAGTGCAGTAACCCGTGTTGCAGATGACATTTCCTGGTGCAGTTGCCATTTTAAACAGGTGATGGCTGAAAGGTCCTGGAAAAATGCCTTCCAGTGTAAATGGGTGTACCTGCTGATTATCCCAGCAGGCCAGCTCAAGTCAACGTGACCCACAGGACTTTTGGCAGGATACTGAAAGAGTCCAGAGTCATGGAAAGGATTTTAGAAAATTTTGGGGTGTTCTCTGTATTTCTGTGAGATGCCTTTTACCACAGAATAATAGAATCTTGGAATAATAGAATGGTTTGTGTTGGAAGAGACCTTAAAGATCAACTCATTCCAACCTCCCTGCACCCCTTTTCTGCTTGACCAGGTTGCTCAGGGCCCCCTGGAACTTTCCAGGGATGGGGCAGCCACAGCTTCTCTGGGAAACCTGTTCCAGTGCCTCAGCCACCTCACGGGAAATAATCTCTTCTGTATATCTAACCTAAATTTCCCCTCTTTCAGTTTGAACCCATTACTCCTTGTCCTATCACCATAGTTCCTGACCAAGAGTTCTTCTCTGGCTTCCCAGTAGGCCCACTCAGGTACTGGAAGGTTGCCAGGAGTTCTCGACACAACCTCTTCTTCTCTGGGCTCAATAGCCCCGACTTTCTCAGCCTGTCCTCACAGGGAAGGTACTCTAGCCCCATTATCAACTGTGTGGCCTCCTCTGGNCTGCTTGACCAGGTTGCTCAGGGCCCCCTGGAACTTTCCAGGGATGGGGCAGCCACAGCTTCTCTGGGAAACCTGTTCCAGTGCTTCAGCCACCTCACGGGAAATAATCTCTTCTGTATATCTAACCTAAATTTCCCCTCTTTCAGTTTGAACCCATTACTCCTTGTCCTATCACCATAGTTCCTGACCAAGAGTTCTTCTCTGGCTTCCCAGTAGGCCCACTCAGGTACTGGAAGGTTGCCAGGAGTTCTCGACACAACCTCTTCTTCTCTGGGCTCAATAGCCCCGACTTTCTCAGCCTGTCCTCACAGGGAAGGTACTCTAGCCCCATTATCAACTGTGTGGCCTCCTCTGGACTTCCTTCAACAGCTCCATATCTTTCTTATGCTGGGGGCACCATGGCTGTGTTCAGTACTCCAGGTGGGGTCCCACGAGAGCAGAGAAGAGGGGGAGCATCGTCCCCTCACCACATGAAGAGAGTTTGCTATACTTCCACCTTTATTCCACTCAGCCTTTTAAAAAATGCTATTTCCACACACCTCTTCTCTTTTACTTACTGCACCTTAGTGCTTTTTTCTGGCATATTCACAAAGCTGATTCTGCAATAGTTACTGAACTCACTCTTCTGCTTTTCCTCACAAATTCCTAGTAATGTCACTTTTCCTTTTGCTCAGCACTATTTGCAATCCTGCTAAATGCCTTCTGCCATTACATTTTGGGCATACTTGCATCAGGGTCTACAGTGATGTCACTCAACAACACTTTTTTTAAAGCTTTCTGACCACTTAAACTTTTGATATAACTGTCAGAATCTGTTCTCCCTCCTTGTACTGAAGGATTTGTTTGATCTCTGCTCCATTTGTTGCAGAGCTCTTCATAACATTCCTTGTGTTGGTTTTTATTTAACAGTCTTTACTCATCTTTGTCTAAATCCTCTCTTTTATCCAGTGATACCCCCCTCGTGCTACATTCAGGGTTTTTAATGTTACAGGTTGATCTCTTCTCTCTGGTCAGTGATCATGGTAAGGGATGGGGTGCTTAGACTGTCCTCTCCCTTCCTATTCTTCCTCAGCCTCCTCCTCTGGCTGTGGCTCACCTTCACCTCTTCCCTCGCTCAGATCTCAGCCCTTCCCCAGAGTGTTTTGCATAGGTTCCCATGAGCAGTAATCATGGACTTCCTTTGGTTTTTTCTCTGTGTATGAGCCCCTTGAACACCTTTGGGGTTTCCTCAATTTTAGAAAAATCTGATAAGGAGCGACCATGCTCCCCACAGCAGAGGAAAGTTCCCAGGTACAAACTTCCCAAAACAGCTGATAGCTTTAGCTGGAGGAATGCATGGACCATTTAGGTGGCCCAGTGCATCAGTGAAATGTGTCTGAAAAGTGCCCAGCAGTGGCATGCAAATCCAACACCACCAGAAAAACACATGAACATTGGTGGATGCATGCCAAAACCTTCGCGCAGGCTTCTAATTTTAGGTTTTAACCTTTCCAGTGCCCTGAAAAAGCCTTCAAAATCTCCAAAAACACTGACCTGTTTGGAAAACACTGGCCTAAATGCTTTACAAGTACTTTACATTGTTAAAAAAGTATTAACAAAGCTTTATAGAAATGAGTAATCTTTAATAATTGGTTTCAGCTTCTCAGACAGCGTGCAACTGCTTATTTTGAGAGAAATGCTTGGCGCAGCTTGAGAGAGAACAGCCAATGCCCCTGCTAGCAGAGGAATGAAGAGCAATAGGATGTAGTGGCAACTCAAGTATCCTTAATTTCAGACATCCTCAGTGACGTTGGCTTTCAGAACTGGAAGTGCTTGGATGTGACCACATGCATACATGAGCACATTATGAAATGATTGATTGCTCAATGAGTATTTTTAATTAGTATTTTCTTTTTAAATGCTCCATTTACCCTCTTCACTCAGGATATTTTTGCCACGTGCAGTTTTTATTGGAGTAAACATAGTCCCTTCAGATAGCTCCTTCAAGCCAGTGCAGAGGTATCTTGATCCTGTTTTGATTTTTTCCTTCCTCTGACTCATTCCTTTAATCCCAGTTATGTTTTCTTGAGTGAAGTCTACATACTCATATTGACCCCAAGAGTTACAGACTCAAAGAACTGGGGCAGACAAGAGGAGATAAAGGATAAGAAATCTATTTTAACCAAAACTGTTTTCTTAGGTCATATACTTTTAGATTTAATGTCTTCATAAAAATTAAGACTTCAGGTTATTAATATTTCCTGTACTCAGTGGGTGAAATACGTTATTGCAACAGACCTGCATTCTGCAAGTGAACTTGCTGCTGATTTTCTCTTTGCTGTTTATGTTGTGTAGGGTCCTTCTTGCTTTTCCAGGCAGAGAATGAGAAACGGACTGAACGATCGTCAGAAGTCAAGCAGTTCTGAGTTTTAGCTCTGCAGGAAAACGATTGAAGGTTTCAACTGTTTAAGATCTGTGTGAAAGCAATTTACATGCCAGAAGCAATTGACATTTTCAATCTATTTTCAGAACTCAGCCTTTTAATTTTTAATTAACAATTCTAACTGTTTTGCAAAGCTGCAATTTACCCGACCCCGGGAGAAATCAGAGCTTGTTTAGCCTATGAAAATCTGAGCCTAGTTTGCTCTGGAGGGGGTCAGCCCTGGAGTCCTGAGCACACTGCTCCTCTTCAAGTTTCAGTCTCAGAGCTCAGTCAGTGGCTCAGCTGAGCACACAGCAGGGTGCGCTTCTGGCAATATCCTGGGCTCAGAAGACTGGGGAGGTTCACCCAAAGGTAAAGATATGTTATGCCTGGGTCTGATATCCAACGTTTAGGACAGCAAAGTAGGGGGGAGCTAATATAACGTGTATTTCTTCTTTTCCCTCAGCAGTTAGGGGCCAGAGGGGGAGGTCATCCTTCTAGGAAGGAGAGTACAGCCAGTTACCTGCCCACATCAGCTCCACGGCGTTGCATAAGGCCTCATTTAGTACCAGGTAATGATCTTAATTAAAGCATGCATGTCCCTCTGCCCTCGCTACTCTGCATTATGGGCTTGCAAGTTTGCTTATGCTAAAGGGCAGAACAAAAATAAATTTCCATACTCCCAGGCATGTTCCATCAGCCTGTGTTGGAGCATGGGCCAGTGTCCAAATACTTTGGATATGAAGTGAATTTGGGCTCCAGGACAGGCTCAGACCTGCTCATGAAATTGCAGGGCGATGACACCAGGGTCCTGCTTTTATATTTGCGGTTGACTGCCTGCCACCACTGGGACCCCCAGCTGTGACAGCAGAGCTCTCTCTTAAGCGTCTCAGCTTAAAGATGACCTTGGCTTTCCGTGGTCAGCAGGGACAGGGACAGTCTGTTTTGTGTTACTGTTGAAGAGGAACTGGAAATTCTGAATTATTGAGTGGAGCCGTAGCCCAGGTAGACAAAGATTCTATCTTGCTTAAACTTTTTTTTTTTTATTTTTTTTTTCACGTAATAGTTTTTTGTTTTGGTCATGTGGGTTGATCACCCACCCCAAGACAGGGTGTTGTTTTCAGTCTAGGAGGGAACCCTGCTCTTGCAGGAGGGTTTCGGCAGGGCTCCCCGCAGCCGCCACAAGGCACTGTCCGCTGCAAGGTGCCGTCCCCACGCAACCCCGCGCTTCCATGCACCTGAAGCTTCTGCTCGCTCCCGGGCCTGGGGTGGCTCGGGGATACTTGCGGGATACGCGGGGTGTGCTCCCGGCCCCGGCGAAGGGACGGCAAG
>VWZN01004878.1:227117-250065 GCA_013396955.1 Regulus satrapa
CGCTCGGCTGCCGGGCCGCGCTCCAGCCCGGCGGGCACTGCCCGGTGTCGGGTGTGCTGGTATCTGGCTGAACTCCGGAGGGACCCCAACCCCACAGGGACCGCTGTGGCAGGGGCTCAGGCTCGGGTTTGGTTTAGCAAAATCTGAATCACCTGCAAGAACGACAGCGAAACCCAAGGGGAAGGATTTGGACTGTTTCGCCGGTTTTTCCCATACATGAATAGTACTACGCAGTGTGCTTTTTCCCTACTTAAGTTGTTTTTTTCCCCTCTGAGGGATCTTTTCGTTTGCAAAACGGTACATAGAGGGTTTTGCAGCTTCAAAGTGTCACTTTTCAATGCTCCTTTTTGGTTTGTTTTACTTAATAATCATGACTCTCATGTCCAAATCAGTTCCTGTTTTTGTCTGGGTAACTTTTGAGGGCACGTAAGGCGTTTGTGTGTGTGTCACTACGTTGGACTTCTATTAAATTTTAACGTCCTTTCATTTTAAAATATCTAGATAGTGTCCTACATTAGAATGTAAAACTTCCGCAGTTCAGCTAACTCATGCCAATCGGTTCGATCACTCTGAAATCTTGTTTACTGGTTAATCGCTATTCTTAAAGGCTTCATCTTAGATATTCAAATCCTCAATATCCGTTGTAAAACAAGAGCTTTTATTTTTAAAAGAAAATTCTTTAAACCAAATAACTTTTTGGCCGCTTTCGTATCACAAAGGAAGATGAAGGAAAACGAAACGTTGCGTTTGTTGTTTTTGTCAGAGGGAAAGGTTATGCTCTTTTTTTCCCCACCCCTTCTTCCTTTCCAAACAAAAAGCACGTGCTGTGGTGCTGCAGGGGGGAGTTGGTTCTCTGTGCCTCTCTTGGTACCCTCACAGAGTTTGTTTTCTCTGCCACTCGTGGTGCCCTCATGGAGTTTGTTTTCTGTGCCACTCGTGGTAACCTCAGAGTTTGTTCTCTGTGCCAGTCGCGGTAACCTTGCAGCTGAGGCGCAGCAACCGCCTTATCTGCAACCGCAGAGCACCGGGGCCTGGCCCAGCCTCAGCTGCAGTTCCCTGGGCTCGCAATGAAAGCCCCGTTCCGTAGCTGGGTTTCGCTTCTGGGGGTGCTCGGGTTACTCGTTACCTGCGGGGGTGCTGCTGCTCACCCCTCACCAGGTGA
Source organism: Regulus satrapa (assembly GCA_013396955.1). Taxonomy (NCBI): domain Eukaryota; kingdom Metazoa; phylum Chordata; class Aves; order Passeriformes; family Regulidae; genus Regulus; species Regulus satrapa. The sequence continues at coordinate 228,280 of VWZN01004878.1, forward strand.
CAGCACGCAGTCTGGTGCTGCTGGCTGCGCCCTCGCCGCCCTTCCCAGCACCTCCTCTTCTCCCCTCACAGGCGGTCAGCGGTGGGCACGGCCCGGACGTCACCTCCCCTGGCAGCCGCAGAAGCCCAGCGCAGCCTCAGGTACTCGGAAACTGCACCCCGAGGGCGAGCTCTGGAGCTGGGGCACACCTGGGGACGAGGTGCCGCTGAAGGGCCTCGCCCCGAGCTCAGTGACACACACAGGTCACAGCCCTGGGTGAAGGGAGAGGGGTGACACACACCAGGGTGTTGCAGTAGAGGAAGGAGGAGTTGAGTGCTACATAAAAGTGTTTTGCATAAGAGGATTTATTGATAGAAGGTGTCGGAGCAAACTTCAAACAACAAAAGTTTTATCGATTTCTTCTACCGGACTCCGAATTGGGCTTGTCGGGTGTTTCTGAGGAACAGCTTGTGTAGGCAAGCTTACAGGTGGTGAGGAAGGTGAAGAAAGTAGAGGAACCTGAACTCGTGGTGAACGCAGCTGAACTCAGAAATACGTGTGTGTGAGGTAACATCCATGGCAGAGCCATGTCTGCGTTTGGAAAGCATTTTTAAAACTTTGTGATTTAAAGTTGATTCGGTTTTCCTTTCCAGTTTTTCAAATGAGCAGACTGAATGCTTATGATCAATCCTTGTGGACCCTTGCTTAGACGAGTAATCCAGTAGATTTTGTGTTATTTTTTCCTCTTTGATCAAATAATTCCCAGTACTTGTCTTTGGGGTAAAAAAAAAGTATTTTTCGTTTGCTCTGTGTAAACTTACTGAAGAGATCTGAGTGTTGAATTCTCTGAGTGACTGGTGTTTCACAGTGCAGGGTCTGTGGGTAGATAAGGCTTGTAAGTACCTCTGCATACAGAGGGGTGCAAACAGGTCTGTCCTGCTGTGTTTTTCCCCCTGTGCACAATATCCAGCTCAGCCTCAGGCACAGCTTCCCCTCTGCCTTTCCCACTTTGGCAGCTGGAAGGTGACATTTTAAAGCTGCCAGAGCAAGATTTGCAGGCAGGCATCGCGTATGTGTGATAGAGCTGAACATGTGACACTGTTCACTGATAGGCTCGTGAAATTGTTCTGCTGAAGCAAACCTGCAGAAGTAATTAACTGGACAGAAATTGAAGGAAAGTGCATTTAAAACCAGTATGTTCTGCACTGGGATTCTTTCTCCTTTTTAGTATCTTATTTGTGAATTTACAATATTTATCCCCTTGATTTGTTTTTATTGTGTGGATTTTTTTTCGTTCTCCCATTTCTTTAAACCACTAGGACATTAAAAACAAAAATCATTTGCTGACCATTACTTTTGTGATGTTCCAAGCATGAAGAAGACATTGCTTCCTTCAGTGAGCCATTGTAATACAGAGCCCTTATTTCTGGTTATTAATGATTGCACAATACAGTGCTGTCTTAACTTCTCACATAATGAGAAAGATATCATCTTGAAGGATTTGTACTTAGTTGTTGTGTTTTGCCTTTTCATGCAACATCAGGGTCTTGCTTCTCATTTCAGGCTTAACTCTCTTTGGAAAAGATCCATTAGCTTTGGTGAAATTAATCTGATTTAAATCTGTGATGCTGGAATTCAGCCTTTAGTGTTCATATTTCTATTTGTATTGTTGTATTTCCTTTTGCTGCTGCTGCTGCTTTGTTTCTGCCCACTTTATCAGATGTGGTTAGTTGCAGATGGAATTCAGTGTAGGGGGTGGGATTTTGGCAGCAGGGCTGGTGAGGTCCTGGGGCTGGTTGTTGGTGTTGTTTTGTATCGGGTCTGTGTCATTCCAGGGTGAAGTGGTTGTGCAATAGGTGGGATAGAATGTCAGCTACGGATCAGATTGTCCATTTGTGCCTCGTTAGTCTCTCTGAAGCAATCAGTTATTAGATAGGCTTATTGCAACAGTGTTTTTCAGTTGTCATCAAAGTGACAACTGGTCGTATTTTAAGTCAAATTATAACTAAGTGTTTTGTAGGATAAATGAGCCCCAGACCAAGAATCTGCCTTGTAAATTAGTGTAAAAAATTTTATTGGGAACATGATGGTTTTAGAACCTCTTTTCTCAATGAGTGAAGGTACAGCCCAGATTCTTTCCTTGCTGTTTGTTCAGATGGTGCCTTTTAAAGGTGCTGTGTAAAAAGGCTGTTTAAAAAAAGCACATTCATTGTGTTCTATATTAAGTGGTGACGTGGCCAGTCTGGGACTGGGTAATTGCAGCTCTGAGGATGGGAGGTCATCAGGAAATGAAGTTGCCGTGAGGAGTTGGTGTTTCCTGACTCTGCATTCAGGGAAACTGAATAAAACCTTGGGAGGCATGAAAAAAATTTCCATAAATTCAAAATAATTCCGTTTGTGGCCTTGTAGACATACCAATAAATATTACAAGTATTTGGCATTGTACCGATGCCAGACCCAAGAGGGTGCTTTGCCAGCCTCTTGCTACCTCAGTATGTCTTGGTGTACAGTCATCCAGGTAATTTTTAAGCTCAGGAGAGGTAAAAAGCTCTGCTGTGGTAGACTGGTTGTTCTCACTACCTCTAACGTGCATTATTTACAAAGTCAGCTGCATTTTCTTCACCTACGCACTTTAATATTGGCGCATGCAAACGTTTGAGTATTTGATTTTTGCAGCTTCAGTGCTCTGATAATGTGTGTGTTTGCATGCTGGGAGGAAACTTTGCACTTGTGCTTGAAACTGGAAGGTGTTCAAGTAGAAACCTCTTCTAATAATTATTTGCCAGTAGTGCTTTGGAAACAGAAAATCTCCCTGTCCTCAGCAAGTTGCCCTTTTTTCATATTTTCAGTTGTTTTACACAAAAACAATGTAGGTTATCTTTAATTCTGTTTTGGGTGCTAGCAGTTTACTTTAATTTTTAATTGAATCATAGGTTATCAGTGAAGAAATTTTTAAATGTTAGGAATGAGCAGGTAATAACTTACAGTCAAGGTTACTTCTTGAGATCAGAGATTGTTATTTAACACCAGCATTATAAGACTTCATTATGATAGATTTTATCGTGAAAACAGAATGGTTAGGGAATTAGAAATTTCAATCTTCCCCCCACCTCCCTTTTTAATCAGTGCTGTTATATTAGTACTTTGGAGGCCACAGCTGAAATGAGGATCACACTGGAAAAAGGGAAAAGTTCAAACTCTGGATCATTATCCAGAAAATCTTTGGCTTCTGTCAGCCAGGTGATTTGCTGGAGCTGAGCTCTTGAGATTTTTTTTATCTCGCACACTAATGCAATACCAGTGATGCTGGGACATTCAGAAATTGCCATCCAGGTCAGCCGTTTTGAGGGTATATATTTAATTTAACACTTGGCAGTGCTGCACTGCCCTGGGCAAGGTGTGCACTAATTTGCCCTGTGCCACCTCCAGGAAAGGTCAGCTATTTCACCAATTCTTAGAGTGAGCAAACAAGCATCTTGTCTAATTCCTGTGATGCAGCTAAGAGCGTGCCAGACTGAATACTGAGGTGTTTTAATTTTTCAGACCGTTGCACTGAGAAGGAGAACGACTGCGAGTTTTTCTCAATGACTCTATAGCCAACTGATGTAACAATGGTACTAATATTGGGACGCAGACTGAATAGAGAGGATAGCGGGATACGAGATTCCCCTGCAACCAAGCGGAAAGTTTTTGAAATGGACCCAAAATCGTTGTCAGGCCCCGAGTTCTTCGACTTCTCCTCGGGATCGTCCCACGCAGAAAGCATTCTCCAGATCTTCAATGAATTCCGAGACAGCCGGCTGTTCACAGATGTCATCATCTGCGTGGAGGGCCGGGAGTTTCCGTGCCACCGCGCCGTCCTCTCGGCCTGCAGCAGCTACTTCAGAGCCATGTTCTGCAACGACCACAGGGAGAGCAGAGAGATGCTGGTGGAGATCAACGGCATTTTTGCCGAAGCCATGGATTGCTTTTTGCAGTACGTGTACACGGGCAAGGTGAAGATCACGACGGAGAACGTGCAGTATCTCTTCGAAACCTCGAGCCTCTTCCAGATCAGCGTCCTGCGCGACGCCTGCGCCAAGTTCCTGGAGGAGCAGCTGGATCCTTGCAACTGCCTGGGCATCCAGCGCTTCGCAGACACGCACTCGCTCAAGACGCTCTTCACCAAGTGCAGGAACTTCGCCCTGCAGACGTTTGAGGACGTGTCTCAGCACGAAGAATTCCTGGAGCTGGGGAAGGACGAGCTTATTGATTACATTTGCAGCGACGAGCTGGTGATCAGTAAGGAGGAGATGGTGTTCGAGGCCGTGATGCGCTGGGTGTACCGCGCGGTCGAGCTGCGCCGGCCGGTGCTCCACGAGCTCCTGACACACGTCAGGCTCCCCCTCCTGCACCCCAACTACTTTGTTCAGACTGTGGAAGTGGACCAGCTGATTCAGAATTCCCCAGAGTGCTATCAGCTGCTGCACGAAGCCAGACGATACCACATCCTTGGAAATGAGATGATGTCTCCCAGAACTAGGCCACGCAGGTGAGGAAATTCATTTAACCTTTTTTTTTTCTGCAGAAGGACATAATTTGACGTACAGATATTTGATATATGCACACCTGCAGAAAAATCTCTTGCAGATTATTTTACTTTGCTAAATTCTGGAACTGCTGCAGTTGTGCTTCTGTACTTCCCTACGTGAGCCCGAAGCTCACGTGTCTCTTGAGAATGTGCATAAATGAGTCTTTTTGCACGGAGCACTTTGTTGCTCTGAAGAAAGGTGAATGAAGTTATATTACCTTGCAAGTAAAATACTTCCTTAAGGTTAATTTTGGCTAGGGGAGATCTTAAGGTCTCCCCTATACTTCATAAAATTATGATTTATTTGAAGTGATATAGTATGATAAGGTCCCCTTATGCTTAATATACTAGCAGTGTCTTGAAGAGAGCTCACTGTGCTGTGGCAGGTAAACCACTCCATTTCCCCGGCTTTCTTTTTGTAACAAAGTCATGTAAATGTACAGCACACTACCAAAGATGTGGATGGGGGTATTATGTATCCAGAGCATTTCCTCGCTACATCACAAATATTTTACAGATGGAGTAGCACATGTATTTGTAATAGACAGCAGAACAACAGGTTCTTAACTGTAAAGTAACCAAATGTTGTATTTTTAAAGAATCATGAAACAGTTCCTGAAGTATTTCATGCTCATTCGGTGACATTTTAATAATTCAGAATTGCTGCCGGTTAATAATGTGTTACACAAATAGGTGACTGAGGTTGCAGGAAGAAATGAGGAAGAATCCATTAGTGGCATTTATGAGCAATGGCTATTATGTTTCTTTTTTTCTTGAAAAATGTTTTCCCAGCCCTGTGTCAGCTATAGTAGAGACAATAGTTTGTACCTAACTCCAGGTGATTTGAGCAGTTTTTTTATAAAATCATTTGTTACATCAAGGTGTAATGTAATGATGTAATGATGGTCTAGACAAACAGATTGTGTTAGGAGTTACTCCTCTTTGTTTACCCTTACTCACGTGTGGTTGCTCTACGGTGACTGTGCAGGAAACCTTTATTTTTTGGCAGGTATTAAAGGCTTGCTTAAGGGGAAAAAACTACTTGGCAACGTTTGCCCCATTAGTGGCTTTCCAGTCTTCAGTCCTGCCGTGAGAGAAGAAACTAATCTTAAATTCCCTGCAGTCCTGCTCCTGCCCAGGCTTTCTAAGCTGTGCAGGGCCCTGGGGGGTCTTTGCAAGCGTTTGGATCAGGGCAGTTTGGGAATTGCTGCAGTGATTGTTCCTGGGCCCAGAGACCACGGGAACTCAGGGAGCTCTGGAGGGGCTGCAAGCTGCAGTGCTTGCTTTGGTGTTTGTTCTGCTTTTCTTACTCGATTGGCTGAGGAAGGCAAATACACTCAGAAGTTCTGTCAGTGTGGGGGATGTGTGTGCTTGAAATTCTGAACGTCCCCAGAGTGGGGATCCAGTTTGCAGATGAAGTACCTTGCCTAATGCAGGTGCTTTCTGAAGCTGGGGGGTTTGTTGGTTTTACTGCTGAGGTTATTAAACTGCAGTGGGAGTTTGAGTAGGTAGGAACAAGAGAAGTAATTTACAAAGAGAAAAACTGGCTGGCATCCCAGCAGGAATTTTTTCCCCTTTTCTATATTACATTCATAGAATAGTTCTTTGTCATTTGTTTCCGTTGTCTGTTTGTTTCCGTTGCCTATAGCAAAAAGAGATCATGTTTTAAAATAGTTGCCAGGTCCCCCTTCCCCTGTGTTTTCATAGCATTTTTTATGGGCATTTTGGGGGACTTTGGGGTGGGGAGGGCAATGGAGAGCTCTTTTCCTCTTTTCTTGCCTTCCTCCAATGTCTTTTCTGTATAAACTGTTTCTAAAGGAGACAGGCTACAGGATAAAAAAGTCCCACACCAGTGCTTTTACTGAAACTTTGGGATATAAATTGGATGCACCCGTGGGTGAAATGGGTTCTATGTGTTTTTTCAAAGAACAGACTACATTGCTGTTCAAGTTTGGTTTTTTCTTTTTTTTCCTTTTTAAGCCTGTGAAGAGTTACCTGAAGTAAATAAAAGTTTAAAGTGTGGCATAACCATTCGCTTTGCCACGAAGGCATTGTTGGCAGATGCAGGTCTGTCTGAGAGAGGCTTCCAGTTATGGACACAGTGACATCTTGAGGCTGTCCCTCCTGCTCCCGAAAGCCTGTCCTGTCCCTCCTGGTTGTGTTGCACACCAGATCCCCAAGCTGGGACCAAGCAGTGAGCAGTGACACACTTCCATACCCAGAACTGCAGGGGCTCTTCCTTCGGTGTGCTTTGAGTTATCTTCAGACTTGGATCAAAGCTGCTGTCAGGCTGTCTGCTAACAATACACGAGTGTCTCTTTAACTAGAAGTTAGGATATTTTTACTTTTTAGCATGTCCTTTTCAGTTGCCTTTGGAAAACTCCAATGTAGTCCCTTATTTTTCCCACTTGGAGATCGATTTCTGTCTCACTTTGTTTTGTCTGCTACCTCATTTACTACCCAAAAGTGATTTAGCAGCGAGAAAGAAAAAAGTATTGATTTACCAGAATTTCTCTAATTTGTTTGAATTTCTGTAATTTATTTTCTGAACTTACCATGGTTTTGAATGGGACCTGTTTGAACTACCACAAGTTCTGTCTGGCTCATGCTGTTCTGGTTGGTGTTTTTAGCTCATCAAGAGGTGTGTGTGGAGCTCAGGACTCTTTGAAATCCTGCTCTTGGGAATGCATGGAATTGTGTGACATTGTTGATTGTCTTCCACTCCTCTTTCCTATTTAATGCACCCGTTCTTGGTGGGATGGTGTCTCCCGATATCTTCACAGCCTGTTTTAACACCTGTGTTACTTTGTTCACACTCTCTCTTCTCAGGGCTACAAGAAGGGCTTCCTGTATTGCTGGTTGATGTCACAGCTTTTTCTAACCTTCATTTAAATACATCCTTAGTTCTTTCCTGGAATTAGCCTTTGCCTGGATGTTCTTTTTGTGCACTCCTACCATGTTATATGTTTTAAAAACATGGGTGTGCACTCTGTCATTTGAAAAAACAAATTTGGAACTAACCATAAAACCTGCACAGTGTGCAGAACTTGTTCAAGAAAATATGATGGAGAGTTTTTTTGTTATCTGAAGAAAGAATATGGTCATATAGGGACTAAAATGTTAGGAAAAAATTTTGTTCTCTTTGGATTTGAAAGACTGTGCCAAGTGAATATTTTCTTGAAAAACTCCATTCCAGCAATTCATAAAGAACTCTCTCTGAGCAAAGTTTTTTGGTCCATTTAGTTTTACCCCAAGATTAAGAAATGATTAACAGGTGATAGTCTGTTGCAGTCGTTTTTTCAGTGAGTGAATGAAGGCCTTAATTCCAATCTAGGAAGTCATGCACAGACAAACCTCTTTGAACACAGTTAGCTGGTGTCTTTGGGTTTGCTTCTGAAGCAAATTATGAGTGTTTTGCTTTTATAGAAGTTGTTTTCCTGGGTAATGCTTTGCTGGCACAGGAGCTTCCCCTCTCTTACCCTTGGAGAGATTACTTTCAGAGTTGTTCCTCAAAAAAGCAAAAACCAGTAAACAGTAAATACACAGAAACCAGGAAGGAGCATGACTTCAAAGCTGAGCAGCTGACAAGAGTTTCTTCTGGCGGCTTCAGGTGCGTAAGTGCCACTCCTCAGCCAGCTCTCGTTGATCTCATCCTGGAGGATGTGAACGTTGAGCGTTGCCTTCGCCTGTTCACAGTATTCTGGGTACGGATGTGGATGGAATAGTTCAGTTTGCTGTGTGATGACAAGGAAATGAGGGCTCACTGGTTTTATTTCTGATGTTTCAAAACAGGGAATAAATCCTTATCAGGATTTGTAGGTGAGGTCTGTGCATAAGTCCAAGTTTAGGGACAGATCATGCAACTTTTACCTCAAATCCAGGCATAAGTCTTTTTTTCTTTCTTTCTGAGGGATGACTGCAGTACTCAGCAGTGGCATGGATGTCTGTTCTATGAGATACCTATTCACAGTGGGATCATAGTACAAAGCACAACACAACAAAAAGCCTCATCAGAAATAAAACCAATCTTGCATTCAGTTTTGCTTAACTGACTGCAGTCCTTGAAATAACTATGTCAATGCAAAGTGCTTTAGCCTTAAAATGACCTGAAAAAAAAGGAGTTTGATAAATGCTGACAAGAAATTATAAGTCTGAGAGGAGGAATAAAGGTGGTCATAGTTTGATTTGCACATCAAAGATAGCTGGTTGATTCTTTACATTCAAAATATTAATATTTTGTTAGATAATTTCTGTTACTGCTGTGAATATAGAATATGTGTAATGCAGAAGCATCTGGTTAGTAGAAGGAGAATGTGTGTGCAAAATAACACTGAAAGGTCTATTTGAGTGCACTGCAGACTGTCTAAAGTCTGATTTATACTCACTGTGGTTTAGTTTTTTGTTTTAAATTTGAATTTTTATTTTCATTTTCTTTAATGTTTCCTCCTGTCACTGCTGTTTTCTGTTTTATGTGCGTTGGCTCTAAGGTAATTTGGTTTTTCTTATTTTGGTGATGACATTCCTTCCGCCTTTAAACACTTGGAATATTTAGCTGCTGTAAAGTATTATTACTTTTCTAAAGTTCAGGAGAGGGATTGAAGACTGATTTCATTGTGAAACACATTGCTCATCTCATTGTCTCCAGCCTGGCTTGAACTCTGTTTCTGATCTGTGTGTACAAGTCAAAGGAAAAATATTATTATAGTAAGGGCTTTCTGTGATATTTAATTACATGGTTGTTACATAGAACATTGTGCAATGAAACTCCACCACTTACACAGGACCCCTGAAAGTGTGGTAACCTACTGTGTAAAGAGACAGCTGGAAATGGTGAAAACCTCTTTGCTGAATAACTCTTTCTTCAATTTTCTTTTCTCATTGTTACGGAAGTTAAAGCTAAATAGTATTTTTTCTGATTTTCACAGAGTTTTGAAGACAATGTTGTTTGGCCTCCATGTACTAATAAGTATCTCCTACATCTTAATTTTCTGTGTTCACTTTTTTTAGATCAACTGGTTATTCTGAGGTGATAGTTGTTGTTGGAGGCTGTGAACGAGTTGGAGGGTTTAATTTGCCATACACGGAGTGCTATGATCCTGTGACAGGAGAGTGGAAGTCACTGGCTAAACTTCCAGAGTTTACCAAGTCTGAGTATGCAGTGTGTGCTCTGCGGAATGATATTCTTGTTTCAGGTGAATAATCATAAAAAATTCATGAGTTCTTTCTCTGCTTCCTTGGTTTTTGTTGTGTCCTGTTTGTGGGGTGTGTTCGTTTTGTTTTGCTTTTTTAAGTAGTGTGGCAGATTTTTTGTGTGAACTTCCAGAAGCTCAGCTGAAAGTCACTTGCTGCTGTGAACACCAGCCCCAGCACAATCTTACTGTAAACAAAAGTGGTTTCTGGAGTTCTTGTTTGGCATGAATGTGCAGTTTTTTTACAGCTGATTCCAGGACATCAGTTGTATTTAAAGAGACCAGCTAACAGCTGCTTTGAAATACAGCAGGAACCTGTGTGCAGCAGCAGCTGGGAAAACTACCGACAAGAAATCCCAAGCAGACTTTTCCCAGCAGCACATTCAGTGCTTTTAGCAAGGGAAAATTACAGGGTGCAGCTGATGGTTCAGACAGCAGGCTGGGCGTGCTGGTTTAACCAAAGACATGTTCTCCTCAGGTGTGTGCCTGTGTCGTTTGATCAACCTGTGGAAGCAAGGAGATGCTCACAGGACCGGGTGGGAGGGATGTGCCGGGGCAGGGGATTTCGAGGGTGACACTACAAGAAATATGAAGAGCTTGGGCAAAAGCCATTAAAATGCATTCCAACTTCTAGAAATAATCTAGTGTGACCTCAGCGTTATGGGAAGGGAAAGCATGAGGAACACAACTTAGTGTGTGATTGCATCTTTGAAACCCACTGCAAATTACTTTTTCAGTGTAATGTATAAATACTGGTAGATCCTTACTATATCCTTATATAAGGGGGATATAAAGTTTTCATTGCCCACTCTAGAGGGGCATGTTAATAGTTAGCATTACCCATTCAGTATTTATTCAAATTGGCATGTGTTTCATTTTAAAGGTGGAAGAATCAATAGCCGGGATGTCTGGATTTATAACTCTCAACTTAACATTTGGATCAGAGTTGCCTCTTTAAATAAAGGCAGATGGAGACATAAAATGGCTGTTCTTCTGGGTAAAGTAAGAGAAGTATATTTTAATTTTTTTATAGTGGGAATGTTTGCTGTATTTAAGAAAACGGAGGAGAAAATACTTGTATATTTCTATTTAACATAAAATAATTTCTAAAATACATATTTTCAAATGGAATACTTTAAACAGCTCCTCCTCAGTCAGACACTACCCATGGAAAATCATCTTACTGCTTATTTATTTTGGGGGGTTTTGTTTTTTCATTATTGAAGTGACTTATTTCCAAGACGCAATTTTTTGGGAAGCAAAGAAGCATCTGGATTTCCCTGTGCTTCACAAATGCTGTCTAAAAGTTTATGTAGTTATTAACAGAAACTGATGTGTCGGCAGTTTTATTTAATGTTTTATATTGAAATTAAGCAAACACACGGAGTGTGGAAACGGGAGGTTTTGCTGTATTTTGAAGGCAAATATGCCTGAACATAAAACCACTTGGGACTCCCTTAGTGAAAGTTGGAAAAGATATGCATGTGGTGTCACTTGATCTTCTTAGAATGAAACGTGCAGCTAAGCAAGCAGAGGGAAGAAGGTAATCACAAATAATGAGGAGCTCTGCTTCCTAAATATGAAAGAAGAGACAAGAAAGTAGAGTTTACAAACTGAGAGGAGGAAATGCTTCAGTAAGCAAGTAGGGAAAAAAGCAAAATGCCAGAAAAGCAAAGGTAAACTCAGATGGGTGTTTGATGCTGCTGTTGGTGTTGAATGTTATCGAAAAAAGAGAAATCCAGAGGAATGCCTTTTCTAACAAATGCTATTCAAATGAGAAGTTTCTACTGCAGTATTAATAATACTATGCTTTGGCATGTGTTTGCAGTGTCATTCCACATGTGACTGAATGGAACTCTCCAGGGAGACTTTACCTGTTATTTTTAGACCATATTCTTCTCTTCCTGTGTATAGATAAAAAATGTGAGGAGCATATCCCTTGACAAACCTAGTAAATCAGCTTTAAATGCATTTCATTCGCTATTTAAATGTAGCACCTGCTGTGAACATGAAGTGATGGTAGTTTTCCCCCTCTGCAGGTGTATGTGGTGGGAGGATACGATGGGCAGAACCGCCTGAGCAGTGTGGAGTGCTACGACTCCTTCTCCAACCGCTGGACGGAGGTGGCTCCCCTGAAGGAGGCTGTGAGCTCCCCGGCTGTCACCAGCTGTGTTGGCAAACTCTTTGTCATCGGGGGTGGCCCTGATGACAACACCTGTTCTGACAAGGTCAGTTAGCTCTGTCGGGTTGCAGCTTCTATCCACAGCAAAATGGATTGCTGGTTTACAGCCAGCTCTTACAGGAGAGCTGCTTGAACTGTTTTTTGCTGGATGGAGTGTGGAGTTATTCTAATACAAAAAAACGGAGAGTGGAAAATGTTAATTGAGTGATACACTGTTACTGTGGTCTTTCTCATGGAGACATTGCTTATGTCATTGGCTTCACAAATTCTGTGAATTCTTAAACGAGAGTATTCAGAAAACAATGTCAAACGTTGTGCATATATATAAATTATTGATATATGGATCTGCATTTACGTTGATTCTGTTTTTTTGGGGAGGCACTGCTGCTCTGTCTCTCCTTGTGTAACCTGAGTGGGTGTGCCAGGCTGTTCCTTCAGTTGGGCTCTCAAGTCTGAAGGGCCTGTCCTGTTTCCAGGTTCAGTCCTATGATCCTGATACTAATTCCTGGTTGCTCCGTGCCACCATCCCCATTGCCAAGAGATGTATCACGGCCGTGTCCCTGAACAACCTGATCTACGTTGCTGGCGGGCTCACCAAAGCCATTTACTGCTATGACCCCATTGAGGACTACTGGATGCATGTACAGAATACCTTCAGCAGACAGGTAATTACCAGTCAAAAACCCATAGACAGCTTAAAAGGTAATTTTTGACATTGTTATCTTAGCATTACATAAATGTATGTTTTCTTAACCCTGATAGAATTGCATCTCTGATTGCATTCTTGCTCTACCTCGTCATCTGTGTAACTCCAAACCTCACAGAAGAGGAAATTTCTAAAGCAGTGGCTTTTCAGCTGGGTGTCACTGTTAGGCCATCTAGGCTTTGCTTGGGAGCTGTTACTGTTGAAGAACAGTATAGTGGATGCTGATTTCATCGTGTAGAAATTGCCTTCTGTTGCATGTTTTCATGTAGACTGAAGGGAGCAATTTCCTTATAATGATTAAAGCCTTTCAGTGCAATGGGAAATACTGAAGGTTGTTTTTACAGTGTGTAAAGCCCCACTCTATAGCACAGAAAGTGTCTTGACTTCAGCAGCGGGAGCTCTTTCATTTCCACACATGGGACACTGAGCAGGATTTGAGCGTGGGTGGAGTGTGTGTGCAGCAGTTACATTTCCCCATGTTTTAAAAACACCAATCACATACTCTATAGTATTACCTTAAGAGAAATTTGATCTTTTTTTCCCTGCTTCCCCTCTGTTCCTCTGTTTTAATTTGTGTTCTCCATTTGACTGAGTATTTTTTCCGTGCCTGCTTTTGAGGAAGAAATAAAATCCTATCTCTGTTTCAAGTAAGACATAGCACTGTCTTTTCTTGTGTACTCTTTTTAGACATGCTTTTTTTCCTCACCCCATTTACATCCCTCTTCATTATCTGTTACTCCTCCAAAGTGCTTCTCCTTGTTCCCATTCTTTGCATTAATAGTACCTACTGTGGTCCCTCTTCTCAAAACCTTAGTTCTCTCCTCCTTTCCCTATCTCAGATCTTTCAATGGTAAGTACAGTGTTCAGTTGTATTCCATTGTTCCCTTTGTCTGAGCTACACCTAGTATAGACTTGGAGCTGATACAGTCTTTTCTGTAGGCTTGTGCTGCTGCTTTCCCCAATTTTTGTGCTTTCTGCACTGGCCCTTTTAGGAGGGAACATTGTAGGCCAGGCTGTTCACAAGAGGCAGTCACAGTGCTGCCCTCCTGCACTGGGGCAGACACACATGAATCAGGTCTTGCTTTCTAAATAGCCGTGTATTCCCTTGTGTTTTCTTGCAACAGGAGAATTGTGGCATGTCTGTGTGTAATGGAAAGATCTATATCCTTGGTGGAAGACGGGAGAACGGTGAAGCCACTGACACTATTCTTTGCTATGACCCTGCAACGGGCATTATCACAGGAGTAGCAGCCATGCCCAGGCCAGTATCGTATCATGGCTGTGTGACCATTCATAGATATAATGAAAAAGGCTTTAAACTGTAATTTTTTTTTTTTCTTGAAAAAAAGAAAAGAAGAATGAATCCAGTGGTCTGCTGCAAGACAAGCTTTTTAAAGATTCCTGAAGCGGGAATTCCCTGCCTAAGTGTCATATGAAAATTATATTCTGTGCCTTTAGAAAAAGGGTTAATTTAACTTACCAAACAGGTCTACAAACCTATCCAGTAACCAGAGTTCATTTATATCTGCTGTGGGCTCTGATATGAGAGCAGGACATTGTACAGTGGTGAGAAAATTTGCCCTATGTGTGATTAGTAATTAAAACCTTGAAAGCTTTTTGGGGAAAGTGCCTTCAGCATTTGTGCCTGTGTCTTTAAAAGCAATATCTTCAGGGTGTTTCTGGTTCTGCTAATGGGAAAAACACATAGGCAAGTAAATCCCAAAGAATCATGTGGGATAATTATCTGTAATTTTGAAAGCTCAATTACAATTCATATGCATCATTCTTACAAACAGATTATTTGGCTTAACCAAGTAGAATTTTTTGTCAGATCAAGCATAGGTTGGAATTTAAAAAAAAACCCAAACCAAAACACCAACAAAACAAGCTACATTGGACAGAATGAGAATCTTTAAGGAATGCTTTCTTCTGAAGGTGAAACTGGTTGTTTGGTGAGCCACTGCAACACACTGCAGTGATGATTGTGTACCTTAACCCTGTGGAACTTACTCATAGTTCTGAGAAGTGTCCAGCAAAGGACAAGGCTGGGTGACATGGAAAACCAGTGGGCTCAAGTATGCATCTGTGAGGCAAAGATTGAATCACAGTTTTTTACCTTTTTGAATAGTATGGGGTGAAGGCTGAAAGTTACTGGGTTCACTCTTTGCTCACTGCAATGTCTAAAGTATTTAAGAAGTAATGTTGAGCTCTGGATTCTCCCAGTTTTCTGCTTCACATTATAAATTACCTGATGATAGTGGTGAGGTCTTGAGTTTGTGCCCTACAGGTTATGAATGGGTCTTTTGGATGTCTCATCTGCAGAGATGGCAGAGTATCCAGCAAGTATTTCTTGGCCTTTCTTCAGACAATCACTTACTGTAGCACAGTTAAGCTACTGTGTAAGCTGCTTGGCCACAGATGAGTTCTGGAAAGGTCCTTCCTTTCACCAGAAAAATATCTGTGGACCTGTCTGTGTAGCCAAATGACGTGTTTTGGGTAATTTTGAAGCCTAGGAAGCCCCTGTATTTTGATGCAACACCATTATTGGGTTGGGAATCTTTTCAGTAAAGGTATTTTTTTAAGTCCTCCCTAGATTTCTATACTAGGACTGCTTATTTCCAGGACACAGTTATACAGTTGAGGCACAAACTTCATAAGAACTGAAATAGCACTTGGGAGTTGGAAAATGAATAGGATTGTCTGTGTACCAATTTCCTGTAAATCACCAAAAACCTCAGGAACTGCCTTTCAAAGGAATTCTGAGGACAGCAGCCAGTAGGGAAGTTGGTCAATGCCAGGGCAAAAAAACCCCATAAAACCCTTGCAGAGCCAGCCCTGGCCTCGGGGTTCTGGTCTCTGTGCTTGCTCAGGAGGGTGAAAACAAGCACCATCTCTGGAACGTTGTTTGTTCCACTGGACTTTCCTCATCTGTTTTCCCAGAGTATTTCTTCATGAGATGGAAATTCTGACCCTCAGTGAAGTTATGCCAAACTGGGAGTCACCATTTTCAGTAACATGGTCATGAGATTTAAAGAGCACTGGGAGCTGCACTTTGGGATGCATTAACTTGTAACCTCAGGAAAGGACACAAATTTCAGTTTCTGGCTGAATACCAAACACTGCTTTGGATGAAATGCAAATCATTGCATATCAGGAAGTCAGTCCCCTGAGCAGGTACATTCATATTGCCCTAAAAAGAAAATCCCTTGGTAATGTAAAACAATTAATCAGATAAATCAATCCTTTTGTAAGTTTCATCTGTTTCTGCTCACCAAGTTTTACCTTGAAATGGCAATTTCAGTACCTGTGAATAAGTCTGTTGATTGCAATGGTAATTGCCCTGTAACTGATTTTATGTACTAACAATGTATATAGCCTGTGCCATCGTTGTAAATGAAAATGTCAAAGACTAGAGGAGCACTTCATTAGAGATGCAATTTGAAAAAATATCCTCTTTTCTTTTGATTTCCTCTTGTTTTTATTCAGGCTTGTAATGTTGTCGTGCTATACTGTTTTTAAACAGTGTTTTTCTGTAGGTGTAGAACAGTGTCATTTAATCTGTGTTTATAGTACTGCACTACTCTGTACATAACAAGATACTGCTTTCCATGGTTTTGAAGATTCATTTTATAGTTTAGTTGTCTTTTCCTAACAATTTATGTACCGTTACCTATTTTTCAAAATGACAGTGTTTAATGAACCAGTAAATGCAGAAATGTAGATGCAGAAAACTTATGCTTACAGTTCTTGAGAACCTTATCAAGGCTGAACAGTTACAGGTGTGGAGCACTGCTAAATCTCAGTTACTTATGCAGTGGTATCTTTAAAACAGGCAGTGAGTTTTTCTTCTTGCTTGTTTACTCTGTAAATAATTTGACCTTATGGCCTGCTCTGTTACAACAGTTATTTTTAGATGTACTAGAAAAGAACAATTTGACCTTGATTTAATGAAAATGTATCATTTCTTTAGAAAGATACATTAATTTGGAAGTCGCATTCCTGAGCCACTCCTTCTCCAATGCATTTCACTTAGACATAGATGGATTCAGAGATTTAACCTCTCACTTGTATGCATATCTAGATGTTTGCAGTTTATGGGCTTGAGCAACAAGTTGGTTTTAGTTTTTTCCTTTGTCTCAGCTAGGAGGGAAAATTATTAATGTCATCTACTATAATTGAAATATTTCCATCATAAATGGTAGTAGGTTTGGTAGCTCTAGAGTACCTGCACAAAGATGTCACTTCTGTCCAGTCATACATGTGAGGGCTCAAGCATCTCCAAGTCACACCTAAAAAATAAATTCTAAGAATTGTCTTCATTCTGCTAAACACAAATGGGTAAATATTTTTCTTCTCTATTTTGATGTCCACTTCTGTTGTTAGCAGTGTGATGGTAATTAGAAAGACAGTCGATGCTTTCTTGCAGCCAAGCTTCCGGAAGATTCTGAATCACTTACTGATCCCTGCAGCACATGCAGCCTTTAGTCCTTGGCTTGTGGCTGAAGCATTCCCCTTCTACAGCCATCAGCCACAGAACACTGCCTGGTAATCAGGTAGTTGTACCTCTAGACTCCCTCCATGGGAGTGGTTAAATGGGCATAATTTGTGGAATCTCTTCCATTTTAGACTGTGTGTCTTGTATGCATTTAGGGGAGTGGGCACTGATCTTTCCTCTCCAGCACCAAGGGGTTCAGATTGTACTTGTTTCTTTTTCCTTTTGATTGGCACTTTGAGGAAAATGCAGTTCTCATCGAAGATAGCTTTGTTTGTACTCTATTGAAGCAGAGATATTAACGCAGATTATGTTGATATGGACCCTTATCATAATTTACTGAGCTTTTTTAATATAAAATTGTATTTTTAACATGGCAAAGTTTTGAGAGAGTCTGGTGATGGAGGAAGAGGAAATGCTCACCTGGACAGAGATTCAGAAGCAGCTTTGGTCACCTGTGCTTGAAAGCAAGGATGCTCCTTCCTGTTCAGTTTCTTCCTCAAAACAGTTGAGTTCACCTCATTTTCTTAGGGAAACACTTTGTTTCTCCTGCTTTTCTTTGACTTGTTGCAAGAGCAAGAAGCAGGCTCACTCACTGCCTGGGACTTGATGTTCCCCCTGCCCGAGGCACAGGGGAGGTGCTGTCAGCAGAGCCCGAGCTGAGTCCAGCTCCGAAGAGCAGAGACAGGAGAAATGCAATGGCAGGAGGACACCCGGTGTGCTTGGGGGTTAAACTTCGGCTGGCCTGGCTGAAACCAAGGTGCTCAGGGTGCTCATAAGTGTGCAGTTCCAGATGCTGACACTCAGGTGGTAAAAATGTTTCATATTTGTCAATTCACTGAACTCAGCTGGAGCAGTGGAGATGCAGATATGCTTATGGTCTGCTAGTGGCAATGCTCAGGAAAGCTAGGGGTTCATTTTCTGAATTGCCCAAATAGGCAAGTAGCTCTGAGGTTCTTTTTTTAACCACTGAAGATGGCAGAACCCAATTAAAGAGCATTAAGAAACTGTGAGGCACAATGAGTATTTTCATCTGAATGTAGTCCCATGTACACAAGAAATTACAAATGAAATTATTTGTTGTGCCTGTTAAAAAAATCCGAGCACCATATACTCCAGAAAAGGAGCCTACAGGGTATGAAGTTTCTAAGCAGAAACCTGCTATCTGTTTGGGGGCCAAGCAGTGCTTTGGGTTTTGTAAAATATGTTTAGCACACAAGTTTCCTCCGTATGGAATTCTTTCAGATGGCGTTAATTAAAATGGATCACGAATGTGTCAGTGCTGCGAGCATTGCCACAGAGCAGCAGCCTCCCACCGAGCCCAAACCAGCTGTGACTGTTCTCTGCTCGCTGCCTTTGTGTCACACACAACTTCATGATCATGTTACTGTCTAAGAACTGTAAGCTATTTGCAGGAATATTTCCTTTTTTTCTACTGTAGAGATCCAGTCTATGCTGATATGTTTATGCATACACATATGTGTGTGAATTATTTTGTGACCGTTCTCTGATAGTGCTGTTACAAATGATGCAGACAAAGCTCCTGTGTACAGCTTGTTAATAGTGTAATTAGGGCTTAGTTTATATTATTAGCTCCAAAGAAAATAATGTGTGTTAATTTTGAAAATACTCGTGCCTTGAATTCACCTCTATTTTTATCTATTGTGAAAAAGAGCTTGGATTACTCCTCCCAGTTTGTTACCTTTATTATGCTTGGTCTTACTGTCCAGACTGTTAATGTCCTCCTAGGAGAAATAAATCTTGCCATTCATTAATTAGAACAGTTAAACTTCTTGTTTAGAACATGCCTAGAATGCGTCCATTATTACAGTGCTATGGCAGATTTAATCTAGGGAAATCAGTATTTGGTTTTTTTCTATTTTTTTTTTTGTTTCCAGCACGCCTCAGTGACAAAGGACTGAGTTTAGTCTTTGACTTCCTGTCCTTAACATGTACAGTTTCTTGTATTAGTCAGTAGCCTCTGGGATATTTCTGAACTCTCCGAAGTCATCAACTTCTTGTTCAAGATACAAAATATGAAGCAATAATGTGGTGCAGCATGGCAATAAGCAAATCAAGAGACTTGAATGTAATGTACTGTTACTAATTCAATCTGTGTAAATGCTGGACCTATGAGTCATTCTTCTTTTGGTGCACCTGTAGCACTTTGGAGTCGGATTAATAGGAACTACTTGGCCATGGAAAGAGAGTTTACCTCCTGAACTGTTACTCATATTATATTTTCGCCTGAAATCATATTTTGATTTTCCTTTTTTTGCTGAGGAAGACAGTGGTTCTTGTTACTCCTTGCCAGTTCCTTTATTTACTGAAATAGAAAAGCAGTAATTCCACGAAGAGCTGATCTTGCCCTCAAGAACAGCCTGGTGCAGCACAAATGACGTTTGAACAGGAAAGCTCAGACCACTTACTCTGTGCCAGAGTCAATGTAACAGATCTCACATATAACATAAAGGTCTTCAGATTGTGCTGACGGTAGAAAAGTGATTTTGTAATGTAGCACAATTGCAATAACACCTGTTATATTTAAATAGACTTCTTGCATAATTCTTTGAAAGTTTTTTAAAGTTCAGTGTATCTAATAAACATTTGCCTTTTGAATAGTTCACTGTGTTTTATTTAGTTTATGAGAAGTTCCAGGGTGGGGCTTGGTGGTACAAGGAGGAAACTCCCTCCTGGTTTTTTTGGGTCATGTAACTTGTTGGATTCCACCCCTTGTGCAGTCTCTCTCCTTTATCTGTTCTCCTGCCTCCCAGTCTAGGTGTTTTTCCGGCTCGCCTTCCTGTCCTACCACAGGTAATAAAGGCAAGCTGGAGGCTGCACAGAAGAATAAACTTGAACGAAAACTGGAAAAAAGTAAAAGTGGGGAGTGGGATGTGAAATATTGGTTAGTCCTGAGTTTTGTCTCTTTGTGAAAAGAATATGAATGGACTCAGAAGGCAAAACCAGCATAGGAAATTGGGAAAAGGTAACAAAACATTGGGAAGAACAGAACATTTGGGACTGCCAAAAAACGAAAAAAAAAAAGAATCCTGTGGGTTTATTCTCCTAAAATTAGAGGCTTGGCCTTCTCAAGGTGCCACGCACACGTGGCAGAGCAGGGGGCAGGGCTGTGGAAGAGCCCTAGTGCAAAGGTGGCAAGCCAGCAGTGACTGCTGCAGCTCTACAGTGTGGCCAGGCTTGGGCAGCCAGAGCGGCTCTCGCTGCAGTGCCAGAAGCAACTCCCAGTCAAGGTCAGTGCTTGCAGCAGCTCAGCTTAACTGCAGAAAGAAGTAATCTGGGGAAAAAAAAAAAAAAGGGAATCCCCACAGACTGCAAGCAGTGGAAATACATTTGAGAGCTGGAAAGCCCACCTTAAGATATTTTAAGTCTCAAATGTAGTCAGCTGGTGGCAGTATTCTAACAACAGCTTCTTCCTCTTCCCATTAAGCAGAAATAAGGAAGAAAATAAAATTGAACTACATTACAGTAATTCCTAGTGAGCAGGTATTAATTTGAAGAACAGTCTCCATCGATCTGCCATACTTCACATCTGTTGCTTGGCAGAAAGAAAGGCTAGCAGTGTCAGAAAGGATAGTAGTGATCCTGAAATGAGAAGAGGACTTTAAGGGGTAAGCTTTGAACATTCAGCATAGACTAATCAGTGGCCTCATAACTAAGTCTGCAAATCCATGAGTGAACAGGACGTTAATTTGTGCTGGTTCAGGGCTCACTGCATGAAGCGTGAGACTGCTGCAGACCATAGCTCTGATGCCATTAGCTGCACCTGACAGAAGTATTGCAGCCTGACCAGAACCAAACACAAATCATGGCATTGACTGCACTCGTTGGTACTGGTTTAGCTCTGCTTTGAGAATATGAGGTATGATGAGCACTAAGTATGGTGTAAGTTTTTTTTGAAGCCTATCCAAAGGTAGGCCAGGGCTCCCATCCTGGCCCATGCTGTGAGCTTTCCTGCACCTCAGTCAGCCCAGGACTCCCTTCTTGGGTCTTTCTTATCATAGAATCACAGAATCTATTAGGCTGAAATGACCTCAGAGACCTCAGAGATCGAGTTCAGCCTGTGACTGTACATCACCTTGACTACTAGACCACAGCACTGAGTGCCACATTCAGGCTTTCCTTAAATACCTCCAGGGAAGGTGACTCCACCAGCTCCCCGGGCAGCCCATTACAATGTCTAATCACCCCTTCTGTGAATAATTTCTTCTTAATGTCCAGCCTGACCCTTCCCTGGCACAGCGTAAGGCGATGCCCTCTCATCCTGTCCCCTGTTCCCCGAGAGCATGGCCGGCCCCCACCCGACTGCAGCCTCCTGGTCAGGGACTTGTGCAGAGCCGTAAGGTCCCCCCTGAGCCTCCCCTTCCCCAGGCTAAACACCCCCAGCCCCCTCAGCCGTTCCTCACAGGGCTTGTGCTCCAGCCCCTTCCAAACTCCCTTGCCATTCTCTGGACACACTGCAGCACCTCGATTTCGTGAAATATCTTCCACATTACAAAGTCTCCCTTAAATCTCTTTACACGTTAAAACACGGTTGTTCTAAGCAGCAAGTCAGGATCAAATCACTGCGTTCGTCTTTCCATAGAGGAACTCGACCGCGTCGCCCATCTCGGTTTCCCCACTGCTGCGGGCGGGCACGGGCTGATGGGC
>VWZN01004878.1:250226-299368 GCA_013396955.1 Regulus satrapa
CCCGCCGCGGCCTCCGCGCCGCCTCACGCCCGCGGGTCGAGCCCCGCGGTGCTCCCGCCTCGGGGGACTCGCTGCCCCCCGCACGGGCAGGGTCGTGGCTCAGGCTGAGCGGTTCTGGGCGAGGGACAGCCGGTGTGTGACCCCGCGGCGGGGACCCCCGGGCCGGTGCCGAGGCACTTGGGCCGGTCCGGCTGCCCCACGCACCTTGGGCGGCCAGCATTGCCCCTTCCACGGCCCGTGTGCCTGTGCGGAGGCAGCCCCGCTCTCCGGGGGTCACCCGCTGAGCTCGGGTGGTATCCCGAGCATCACCCCGGGGCTCTGTGGCTGCCCTTTGCCGGGGGACACCTCTGCTGCCGCGGCGCCCCTGGGCTGTGGGCACACGGGCTCCGGTGAGCCACAGGCGTCAGGAGGCATTTGAAGCTCCTGGGCTGTGCAAATCAGAACCAGCTCCCAGCTGTGAACCTGTGTGATGATGTGTGAACCCCACTAGAGAGGTGCCCCTGCTCTTTTGGGGGGTTCACCACAGGCCTCCCCACGGTGACAGGTTGAAGTCTGCCCTGATGGTCAATGCGGTCAGCGTTAATGCTTTTACTTTTCCTCCCAGTGGAGTAGAGAACATGTCTGGGATCAAGAGAGTGATCGCAGAGAAGGACCCCGACTATGAGGAGATCACCATCGCACATCCCAACAAGCGGCACAAAGCAGCTGAACAGTCAGGTAGGAGCTGTGGAATTGGAAATTTTGTGCATGTGCATGCTGTCTGAAAACCGATCAGGAAAAGGCATGGCTAGGAATTAAGGGGCAGAGGATATAAACGTTGAGCAAGGCAGGTCGTGATACCTCTGTGTAGCCAAATGAGCATGTATTCTGTAGTCATCCCTACCTGCTATCTGGACCATAAGTAAGGCATGAGGATGAGGCCATTGGTGCACGGTAGCAGATGGAGCACAAGGTCTCCACGGCCCAGCACTTTGGTTCCTGGTGCTTCCTGAAGTATTTACAGTCCTTCTTCTTGTGCTGGGTTGTGCTCCAGCCTGTGCATTTGTTCTGTGGCCGAAGTCTGATCTGGGAAAGATTGGCAGGTTGTTTACATTTTGGGGGGATAGAGGTCACAGTACAGCATGGGGAGGAGAAAAAAATCCATGACCCTGCAAGGTAAAAGAGATGCACAGCCCTGCAGAACACACACTGGCTGTTGGAAGATGACAAATGTTTGCAAGAGCTGGCAGATGAAGCAGAAAGGAGCTGCTTTGATGAAGTGCAGAAAGGATAATTTAGGGAGAAGGAAGGGACTTTGAAACGTGCAAGAGAGGAGGAAGAGGAGCACGACTGAAGGAAAGGTGGATAAAGAGGTGTAATGGAGCAAGTAGCTGGATGAGTAGGATTGCACTTGGCAGGCTTGGATGTGCTTGCTTTGGGAACCAGCCTGTTGGCAAAGTGCCTGGGACAGGTTGCAGTCTCTCTGGGCAAATGAGAGTAGAGCTGCTTGCCCTGGGGACAGGGAGTAGGCTAGTGATTTTTGGCATAGCACAGCTAGTGAGAGAGGATCGTGATGGGAAGAGCTGACACATGGGGAGGTGAGAAAACTGAGGCTGGCTGTGGGCTCTGAAAAAGATCCAGGAATAGAGCCGGAGCTGCCAGTTGGAGAGGGACAGAGGATGGCTCCGTGGGTGATGTTTTGGAGGATGCTGGACAAGGCTGTGAAGAGGCTGAACTCTGAGTTGAGTGTGTTGCTGGGCAGGTCCTGTCTGCCACGTGGGGCAGGGGCCCTGCCAGTGGGGGTCAGGTGCGTTCTGCTGGAGCTGGCCAGGTCACCACTCCCAGCTGCCTGCCCTGCCTGGCTGCCAGAAGTTACCACCCTCTGTTCTGGCTTGTCCCAGGGACTGCAGGCAGGTTTTTAATCTGCTTCTGGAGCAACTTTTCGGGTCTTGATGATGAGCAGGCAGAGTCTCAGGGCCTTGGAAAACTGTGCTTTGCCAAAGTGAACTTTGCTTTCAGGAGGTTCCTCCAAATTGGCTTCTTTCTTCTTTTCATGGAAGATCTCCAGCTCTCAATGCTAGAATTCCTTAAGTACACAAATTTCACTAACATGATCTTAATGAGGGGCTGTGGTTGACACTAAGCTGAGAAAAAATGAATATAAAGTGTTCTTGAAAGGCTCTGCAATATAACCACAAAACCTAAAAGGCTTTAATCGTTGTGATGCTGCTGTGGCATGGCATCAGTCTTGGAAAGAGATGAAGTTGTCCCTCTCTGAACCATGCCTCTCATGCCTTAATCTGTTCAGGTTTATTTTAAGTGTATAGCCTTACATGAGAATTTCCTCATCATGGTGTTCATGGCTGGAGGTAAATGATATCCCTCTGGTTTTTAATTATGCCTTACTCATACACTTTGAGCCATAATTGTGTTTTAATGTAGGCTTGAACTATTTCTGGTCCTAACTATATATATATATATATATGTATGTCTGTTTGCTTATATGTATGTGGAAAGAAGGAAAATTGTTTTGGATGCTTCTGTTGCATATAGAGGCATCTCCTCACTCCTATTGTACGTACCTGATCAGACAGTAAAATTATCTGTGCTATCTACAGGATGCTAGAAAAGCTTTGACTTGCTTTTCTTTCTCTTCTCTACAGTGATATTAGAAACCTCTTCAAACAAATATGTTCTTTTGAGGAAGACATACGCTTCCTCTGAAGCTCAAGCCAAAGTCTTGGTGCTGTTGCCTCCTGTTTTTATGTAGAAGCAATGTGAGATTTTTCCAGGGAAAACCAGACTCTTTTGCTCATGTGCTTTATAGTGGGGTCGCTCTCTTACTGTCCCAGGCTGGAGCACCTTTTCCAGGCTTTTTTTCTAGAAATGTAATTCCTGCTTTGCCAGGCTCTGACTTAGAATTTACTAAAAACAGAAGTTGTTTGAAACCCCTTGATGTAATGGAGGTGACTTAAATGAAGGGCAATATTAACGCCTACAGTAGGTGCAGAGCAAAAAGAATAATTCTTCTTACGTTTATACATGTCCTAGAAAAATATGATAATATGCCAATTTCATTCTTAGCTACTAATTTGCTGTAAGGTATTTGCACAGTTTGAAATCCTAAACTACATACTTTCCACCAAGGTCAGTAAACTCCTGCTGAAAGGCTGTATTTTTTTGACTGCTGTGCTGGAAGAGCATTTTGTAAGAGGTAGACCAGCTTTTGATAATTTAGTTTCCTTTGTGAGTAATAAACAGCTTGTAGGCACTTCAGAGCAGGCTGCGCTTCGTGCCAGGGTTGTATAAATATGTGTTTGCTTTATTCTTGCTTCGTGAGGTGGTGTAAATTTCCTGGATGTGGATCTGGCCAAGGAGAGCAGAAAAATGTCCGTGGTGTTCCTGCTCACTCCGGCGCAGTCGTGGCAGCGACTGCACTGGGCCAGCACCGTGGACTTTTCCTTTTACTGTTTACAGCTTTACTGAGGCAGAAGTAAACAAACTGGCCCTGTTCTTCCCATTTTCTCTTATTTGTCACTTCAGACCTAAAAAGGAAAAAATAGCTCTCCACATAAGCTGGCTTTTAAAGATACATATGGTTTTTGTTAAGACATAACTTTTTTTTTGGAGGAAAATGATCCATCCCTTTCTCTGTGTGTATGTGTGTGTACTGAACTTAATATCCCTTCACTTCTCACTCTGTAGTGCTTTCTTATCTTTCTGTTTTCAAATGGAGCTTCAAAATTAGAAGTGTAAATATTTCCTCCTTCTTTATTTTCCATGTGTGGCCTTGTACAGCTCGAGATGTTACTGTGCAGAAGATTGAGACCATTATAAAGGAACAGTTTGCTGTTGAAATGAAGAGTAAAGAACATGAAATTGAAGTTATAGATCAGGTATAAAGGGTTTGCTCTTATGAATACCTAAGATCTTGGTGTTTGGGGTGTGGGGATTGCTGCAGTGTTTATCATTACTGTGTTTCCTTTCTGCAGCGCCTGATTGAAGCCAGGAGGATGATGGACAAGCTGCGTGCCTGCATTGTGGCTAACTATTATGCCTCTGCTGGTCTCCTCAAAGCTGGAGAGGTAAAAACTACTTTGGGAATAACAGGACTTCAGGGAATCTTTGCAGAGGAAGGTGTGGGGTTCAGTGGCCCGTTCAGCAGCTGTTTGGTGTTAAGATATGATTTAATGAAATAGTGGAATACAAACTGCAAGTGGGGTGGCAGTGGGAGAGGAAACCTTTACATCATCTGCTGGGCCTTAGGTATGTGGCAAAGAGGAGTCTTCAAAAAGCAGTTGGAAAGTTGTTCAGCAGCCCCTGGTTCTGGTTTCTGAGATACTCTGAGCATTATTTTTTGTGCTCAGTTTTTCCCTGGGAGCACCTTGTTTCTCAGACGCTGCAAAGTTTGTGGTTGCAAAGCCTTGAGAAGTGTGGAATATGTCCTCCCATTTCACAGGAGGAGAGTAGCAACAGATGCGTTTGGGGACTTTTCCAGGAAAAAAGAAAAATAATAAAGTTTTCAAGATTTCTTGAGTGTCGGGCAGTGCTGTTTAAACATCTTCCCTTTGCCCTGGCAATGACTCTGTTAATGGGTTGGTGAACAGACTGATGGCAGCAGTAAAGCAGGAGATAAAGCAAGGAGATAGCACAGAGTGATTAAAAATTCACAAGATTAAAAAACCTCAAACCCTGTTAGTTAAACCCCAGTTCTGAGCACTGTGCCCTTAATGACTGCTAATTGCAGCGTGTTCATGACTTGTGCAGACTCCCAGATGACATGTAGTTCATTACCAGTGTAGGCATTTTGTTACCATCTTTTCAATTGAAGTTGATCTGATTTCCAGTGATTTTTGGAAGCCGTAGATGGGTGCTGCAAGCATGGGTTTCACTCTAGTCCCATAAGAATTTCTCTTCCAAGCACTTGTTCTCAATGCTACTCCTGGTTTTCTTGTTGTGCTTTTCAGAGGACTTGGAGTGAGGTAAAAACAAAAAGGTTCAGCTTGTTTTTCCCTCTCTAAACTTGAGTTGAGCAACTGGAGTTTGAAAAGGTTGTGGTAGCCTTGGGAGGTTTGGAGATCTCTCTGTCCACTTTGATTTTTGTGTAGGCAGCTGAAGAATGTGACCTAAGTTCTAATCTTTGTAAGTGCCTTTATCCATTGTCATGATGTGTCTGCAGGAGCTGTTCTGTTCCTTGTTCTTCTTGTTCTGCCATGCAGGGCGTTCACTTTTTCCCCTGGTGATTTTCACACTTGCCAGAAATAATGTATTTTGTAATTGTTTTGAGGTATTCACAAAACTTACAGGTGCCTCCTTGCTTTATTAAGTTTTCCAGTAGTTTTTATGGCGTTTATGGCTAGTCTAGTTGTATCTTTGATATTTATTTTTTTTCCTGAAAATCCTGATTTGCACACAGATTAAATCAGGTTTTCCTTTATTTTGAAATTGTTGCTGATTTCAATTTTCTTTGTTGTCTGTTTTTAATTGTGGCTTATGTATGTTTGACCAGGCAGTGAAAGATTGTCTTGTTTCTGCTTCTGGTAGGAGTCTTTGTAGTTTAATTCAGAACTTCTAGGAAGATGATTTGGAAGTTCTTGACTTGTTCTTATAAATATAAACATTTCTCAAACCCAGTGCTGCTGAGTTTTGAGGCTTGGGATTCCTCATAATTTTGCTTTATTATGTTTTCCCACAAATTATTGGACAAGATGTTGATCATTTTACTTGACTGGAAGTAAAACAGAAGGAGGCATCCTTGGTGTGGGTTTGGTTTGGGCTTTGGGTTTTTTTTGGATGGATTGTGTGTGTGTCCCTGCCCTTGCATAAATGGCTGTATCTCTCCCAAGCTAGTAATCGGGAGTTGCTAATTGCTCTGCTTGTGCATGTAATGGACAATTGGAAAGGAAGTTCTGGACTGGTCCTTGAGAGGCTGAGGTGGGACAGTGTTTGTATAACTCTTGCTACCACCTCTCGAGGGCAGTTCTGCTCTGTAGTGCTGCTGGTGTCTGCTCCCCCTCAGTCATATTGGCAGAATTCTGAATCAGGGAACTTAATATGGATTAAAAATAAAACTGCGAAGGGAGAAAAAAAAAGCCCAAACCAGTAACAAAGCAATAAATAAATCCCAAGTCAGTTTCTTGATTTGTTTTCCTATGTGGCATGCCTCTTGAACAATTGTTCCAGCCTGGCTGATGCAGGTGGTTTGGGCAGGGAAGAAGAAGCCTCTGTAAGCTGGTGCTGCCTGTAGGAAAAGCTGCCAGTGCCACTCTGGTGAGAGTCTGTGGCTGCAGGAGCTGGAGGGAGGCTGTCAGTGCTCTGCTGCTGCACAGGGGTGTTCCTGCTGACTTGGTTCATCATCAGACCCAGGTGACAGGGACCTCTGGTGCCTGGGTCAAGCAGTGGCATGGGGACGCTTGTTTTGAGTTGATGGATGTTTTCCTTCTACTTCTGAGGTAAAAAGCAAATGCAAGAGAAAAAGAAGAGCCTTTGTTGTGGTAATAAAAAAAAACCAAGAGAGATTTAAGTGCTTGCCTGCCCTGTCCTCCCCCTTGCAGGTTTAGAAGGATCTAAGATTAGCCCCAAGATGTCCATTTTGAGGAAAGTTTGCAAGCCTGCCTAAGCACATTATTATTTATCCCCCTTCAGCTTTGGGAGCAGAGAGGGTATATCTTGCCTCATAGGTGTTGACAAGGCTGCCAATGAGTATCACAGCTAAAGAGTACGATGCACTTACCTACCCTGCTTGCCTGCAAGAGCTGGGCAGCTGTGGCCTTCCTGTGCGTGCTGAGACTGGAGGTGGCTGCACAGGAAGAGGTTATTTTCAAAGGTTTTAGGTAGTTGAGTGGGCTGCAGTCCTCCCTTCCAAAACCCAGTGGGTTTCTGAGATCAAAAAGTGTGAAGGAACAGATTCAATTTGGGGTACTGTTTCTGTAGAACCATTTTAAGCTTTTATCTTCTGCAGTGTCTGTTTTTCCTGCAGAGCAGCTGATTAAATATTTGCTCTTTCTTCATTCACTGACGTTTTCTCTTCTGGCACAGCTTTGTTTTTATCTGGGCTGTGTGGCAAAGTGACCAAATCTTCCTGATCTCTTCGTTCCAGGGGACCAGGTCGTGCGACACAACAATTCTTAATCACCCTTCAATCAAGAAATTCTTGGAATCTCCCTCAAGATCTTCATCTCCAGCTAACCAGGGCTCAGACACTCCCTCTGCCAACCACTCTGAGAGTGACTCGCTCTCTCAGCACAATGACTTTCTCCTGGACAAGGACAATGGCAACTTGGACGCCGACGAGCGGCTGACAAACAGCCTGGACCAGAGACAGAGCAGAAATGCTGGCCGGGTAAAGTAAAACTCGAGTGGTGATCAAGTTGTTGGAGGTGTGTGCTCTGAGGACTCGGTGCTGGCACCAGGAGCTCTTCATGTTTTCACCCACCTTGCTGAAGATGTGTTTCTTACCCTCTCCAACCGCTTGCTCCCACTCCCTCAGCCTGGCTTTGCTGTGAGGCCAACTGAAGTGTCTGTAACGTGGGTACCTCCTCTTACCTCAGTCCTGCCCAAAGTGAGCTCAGCAGGCCGGGGAGAGCCGTGGGGTCAGCACAGCTCTGCCACCCTCGGCCATAGCCTCTGGGGAAGGAGGTGCTTCACAGCCTGAGCTTGGGCTTTGCTGTACAGGTGGGAGAGCCTGCAGAGGAGAGCTGTGTGTTTTGTTCCCAGCAGTGTTTTCAGGAAGTAATGCTGCTGCCTGGCTCTGGGTGCCCATGAGGACTGCATTGCTTAGAGCAGTTGGTCCACTGGAGGGGTTTGGCCTCCCTGGCAGCCTGTAGTGCAAGCAGTAACACTGGAAGATTAGCTCACCCTGGCAGTGTGAGTTGCTAAAACCTGGGTGCACAGCTTGGGACCATAGAGGAGAGAATTGTTTTTTACTTGATGGTGCTGCTTGCTTTTATACATTACCACCATTAACTGAACTAGTCTGATCCAAGTAAAAATATGTTCTGTCAGTGTTCCCTCATGCTTTTTGGGGGGTTGTTTTTGACCTGGATCCCTTTATGGCTCACTGTGCAGCCACACAAGTGCTTCACCTGTCAGCTGCAGGTAGCTCCACTGGGAAGGCTCACTCGGTGTCTGCAGGTGAAATGTGGTGAAATTCCTCAGTTTTCTTTTCAGTTCCTTTAAGTGGTCAGGCCTGCCAGAGGACTATGGCCAGGGGTGGGTGTATTTCAGTGAATATGGCTGCATTCTGCAGCTGAATAAGTTGCACTAATACATGGCAGAAATAGCAGATTTTGTCTCCATTAAGCAGCGTAACACCCTTGACAGCAGGGCTGCAGTTTGCTGGAACTCTGCCTTGGTTCTGTAGAAGCAGAAGGCAGATGAGGCATATGGAATGTGGACCCACCTGTGTTGTAAACCACCAGAGCAATAGAACTTGTTTCTGTGCTGGGGGCTTGGATGGATGGAGCAGTTGTATTGCTTGGAGGCAGCACACTGGTACATCTTTGACCAATGCAGAGGAGACTGAGGGAGTGATGAGGAGCAGGAGCCATCCCAGCCTTTTGTGACTCCTTGCTGCACTTTGAGGCATCTCTGACTTGAAGGAGGGGGGTGGCTCCTCAGTGAATCCAGTGCTTCCCATGCTGACCCTCTAGTGAGTGTGCAGGGGAGTGAATCCACTGGGCTGCTCTGTGGTCACTCGAAGATGGCAGTCCCTTACTCACCAGCTACACACTTCATCCAACAGCCTTGTAGAAAAGCCTCTCAGCCCCATGCAAGCAACATTTCTACTTGTGTTGGGCTCGTTGTACTGGGAGTCTTGGCTACTTCTTAATAGCTGGGGTTGTGTGACAGGGTGGCTGGATTTATTGTTCCAAGGTATGGCTGTGGATCTGTGGCTTTACCTGGACGGCAGTGACAGGTTATGGCTGCTCTCCCTGCTCAGTTGGAGGTGAATTCCTATCTCAGATGCATCCCTGGCTCTTCACTGTGAGGCAACACCAGAGTCCCTAGAGTAGTGGAGGCTGAGAATGAGAAAGATTTCGATTTTCAGCCCCACTCATGGGCGATTGAGCTTTGTTCCTGATTAGTGATCACCATGATGCCATTCTAGCCATGCCTGGTTTTATTTCAGCTAGTGCAGGGACAGTGCTTTTGAAACCCAGGCTGAAGTCATGGCTCAGCTCCATGGGATATGTCACACCATGTCTGCTCACTTAAGCCATGCAGTGTGTTCTTGGCCAGGGAGGTTAGCATTGTTACATGCCTGAGTTGCTTAAATGTGCCTAGAGAGCAATTTAAGTATTTTTAGGGATGATTCCTTGTTGGTCTTTCATTTATGCAGGTTTTTGTGGTTTTTTTGGTTTTTTTTAACAACACCTTACTTTTCTAGCACCAAACAAAGTGATGTTTAAGAGGAATGTTTGGGTTTTTGTTTGCCTTTTTTTTCTTCCCCTACCCTCAGGACAGTTCGGGTGTTTCAAGCTCTCAAAAACCAGGACAACGAAATGCCGGACTGTCAAATGATGAAACTTCACGACTTTATGTGAAGAAAACGATTGTGGTTGGCAACGTCTCCAAGTTAGTATCCAGAGCCTGAGGGATGGTCCTTTATTTCAGGATGAAACTGAATAGAAAGTTACAATTAGGAGACAAATGAAATTGCTAGGCTGTCACAGTATGAGCTGTTGTCCTTGAATAATCATTGTACCCAAGGCACTCCTCCTCTGGTCTCAGCATGAGGGTTTTTTTGTGGAAGGAACAGGTGTTTTGGTAGTTATTTTATTTATAAATTTATATGTGTACAGAGGTTTTAAGATCTCTTCCTCTCAAGGGAAGTCTTTCAGCTTTTTCTGATCAGGTAGGAGTCAGAAGCATTCCCCTGAAAATGTGGAAAAGCAAGTTGTCCTAATTGAGTTTGTTGGCTAATTGAATTTGCTGGCTAATTCAGTTCGTCCATGGATAGTGTGGGGGTTTCTTAAACAGAAGAAAAAACCCAAGAGAACAATGCACCACCAACCACAATGAGGAAAATTGTGCAAGTTAGAATAGTCTAAATAAATTGTTCCGTACAGTTTTTATTTATATTTAAAAGAAGAAGACAGGAAAATATGTATAACTCTTGATCTTCAAGGAAATTAGTAAAGAAAGGCATTGGTTTTAGGAAACTGGACAATTCCAGGTTTTAACTCTCCATCCTTGCTCTAGTCAAGTCAGTCTTTTGCACACAATATATAAGACATTTGCTGACAAAACTTAGAGTCAGCTTCAACTTCTTAGAGTCAATTTTCAACTTCTTGAAAGTCTACCTAGGGCTGGACCCAGAACTAAGTATTGACTGAAGTTGCTTAAAAAATTGTAAGAAGAATAGTATTTTTTTGTATTTATGGTAGCAGAGTTTTTGGTGTTATGTTCTGGTGTGGTTTTGCTTCCTGGTAGCTCAGAATAGGACAGGATAACAAATTTGACCGTGGTAGAATGTTAAAATTAAGTCTTTAAGAGCCAAATGTTTAAATGGGTGAATATCATATGGCAGTTGTGTATTAAAGTAGAGGAAATGTGTTAGAAACTTAGATTATGGGACCTGTACCTGTTCCTCGATGAACTCTCAGAGTAAGGATAAACAAGCAGAAATGTACAGGGGGCAGGGTTCCCACAGGCATTTTAACATCCCCAGGTTTTTTGCCTAATCTTTCCTGAAATACTTTTCGCAGCATTTGTCTATTTGGGATTTTTATCTTGTGTTTGTTATTTAATTTCTTTGCCAGGTACATTCCCCCTGACAAGAGAGAAGAAAATGATCAGTCAACCCATAAATGGATGGTGTACGTCCGAGGCTCTCGCAGAGAACCCAGCATAAATCATTTTGTCAAGAAAGTTTGGTTCTTCCTCCACCCCAGTTACAAACCTAATGACCTGGTAGAAGTGAGGTAATAAGGAATTATTCCAGTCACTATTCCAATCTTCATGCTTGCCAGGTTTACAGTGCCAAGTTTCTTGGAAAATTAACAACTTCTTTTCCTGGTTTAATATTCCATGTGTGTGTTTAACCTCTGGCTTAACTTGGCTTACTCCAGAATAGTAGTAAAAATAAATGAGGTTTTTTATGTAGCAAATGTGCCAAACAGGTTTGTTGGCTTGGGTTTTGTTGGTTTGTTTTGTTTTTTTTTTTTAATTTCCTTCTGATAAAAAGGATTCAATTGTTCCATTTCATGCTATTCATGTAGGTTGTGCCTCTCCTGTATGTGTAACATAGACTGTTTGCTGCTCAGGTTAGGCTTCTGGTGCTAAACAAAGTGGTTTTCTACCACCTATTCCAGTGTGGAAAAGAAAGAGGATTTTCCAAAACCTGACTTCTTTTTTAAAAGCCCATAATTTAAACGCTGCCTGTGTGTTTGGGCATGAGTATCCCACTCCAAAGTATTTCTGCATGGTTTGAGATCAACAGCGTTGGCTTTGTGCTTTGAGGACTTTGCCTTCGGTGTCATGGTGCTGCAGGAACAGGGCAGCCTCCCTGTGCTCTCCCAAGGCTGTCCCACACCTGTTTCCCAAGCTGTGACCCTGCTGGAGGGAGGGTAGGTTCTCTCTTCACTGCTGCAGGGAAGTGCCCTGTCAGTCTTTCGTCCTTCTTCCTTGCACGGGACTGAGGGAGGATGCCTTCAGTGCCTTAGTTGGTGTCTTCCCAAAGAAATTATTCTCCTTCTGGAGGGAGAAGTGTGAGAAGGGCTGCCTAGGTACAGAATGGCAGTTTAATTCTGGCAAAATTAAACTACTGAAAGGCAACTCCAGGAAGAGTTAGCCGAGATAAGAAGTGTTGGTCTAGCTCAGTAATGCTGATGAGAAGACAACTCTGAGCAGGACAAAAGCAAACTCTGTTGTATTTCTTCTGTAGCATATCAAATTACATTTGATTACTGTCTTTGTGTGCCTTTCTCAGTTGTTCTCTGGTTTTCTTCTCTATTAATCCCATCTGGTTAATAGATATGTGATGTTACTGTCCCATTCATCATAGTGAACATTAACGTTCTGGACTAAAAATCACCTTTAAACCTCTTGCATTTCTATTGAAGAAGCCATATTTGCATTTACGATAAGCTGAAAAATAGAGTAAAAGTAAATATTACAGTCCTCCTTTTTCAGCTTGGAGAACAACAGTGATTAACTTTTCCTTGTTGTCTCTCTGTTGTTCTGTTGGTGTTACATAAAGCATGTGCCTTTTTGCTACTGAGTAGGGAGCAGCAGGCAGTGATTGCAAAATGCTGCATTGGAAACTCACCTTGCAGTGAGCTGGCTTGAGCTTTTTTTAACCAAGTGTTTTTCATTTGACACAGCACAGCCCTTTTTTTGTCTTCTTCTACCACGCTTGTTTTCCATGTGTCTAATCCAGCAGCATTCTACCATTTTTTCCCTGTCCCCTTGTGTAAAGTTGAAGTGTATTTTCAGCTGTCCAAAGCCATAAAATTCTTGTTGCTGTGATCATACTCTCTCTGTGGTGAATAGCAGACCTGAAGATAGCTTTAGTTGTCAACTAGAAAAACAGTCTTTGGCTTTCTGAAAAGGAGGGAGGTAAAAACTGTACCACTTCTGCATCAAAATGTAATCACCATTTGTTTCCAGAGAACCTCCGTTTCACCTGACCAGGAGAGGCTGGGGAGAATTCCCAGTGAGAGTGCAGATACACTTCAAGGATAGCCAGAACAAAAGGATTGATATCATACACAATTTGAAGGTATCTGAACAAAATACTTTGGAGAAAGGCATTTAAATGAGCTCTCGTGCATAATCTAGAAGAGGCTCTGGTTGTGTATGTGTTTTTGCCTCTCTGTGTTATGAGTGTCCTGGTGGTTATTTTCACATGAATAGTTGAGCTGGAGAATCAAAATAGATCCTGGAAAGCCTCTTACCTTTGCTATGTGGAGTTGATGCAGTAGCAAGGAACCAGCCTTGCAGCAGCTGGAGCTGAGTGTGCTCAGAGCAGCACTGTTTACCTGTTTTATCCCTACAGTTTAGGATTTTTATCATGTTCTCACTGGCTTTGACCTAACAGGGCGCTTCAGGTCTGTCTTTCTGCTGGTGAAGTGGCTGCCATGTCTGTTCTGTTCCTTCAGCACAGGCATGCATCAGCTAATGATTCTTTCTTGTTAGAGTGGGCAGGGAGGGCTGAGATTCCCTATTCCCTTTGAAGAGAGCTCCCTTTTCCAGCTCGTTCACCCCTGCAGCACTTGGGATTTCTAGTATGCAGCAGTCCTGGAAAACTAGGCCATTGCTCGTTTTCCTTGTAATTAGTAGTCCCTGCATTAGTGGGCTTAAGTCCTGAGCTGGGTTAGTCTCCTGTTTCTTTGAGCAGCATTAATTTTATTTGAACTCCCCCTGCATTAATGAATTTCATGCTAAATAAGGTACCTCATTGCAACCCTAAATATAGACAGTAGAGGAGGTTGAAAATATTCCCCTGTAGCTTAGGGACATTTAATGCATATGGTGAGTAAAATATATTTGGGGAGATGTGACTTGGGGAGAAGTAATTAACTCTATGATGGACAGTGAGGGAAGCTCAGCCTGCAGAAGAAAACTGAGCCAGTCCATGGCACACAGGAGCTCAAGGCAGCAAATCTTTGCTGTTCTCACACTGAGCCTGTGGCTGCTGTGAGGGTGTAGAGTGAGTTGAGCCCTCCTCTGTGCCTGGCACACCCTGCACCTCTCAAACCCAGCTGCTTCTACAGGTGTCTTAACAGGTGCCTCTGGGATTTATGCCTCTATATCAGCTGATGGCTTGGTGTGAACACTTACTTAATCAAAAACTATAGTGTAAACACAGCCTTTGTGCTGGACAGTTGAAAACTCAAGAGTTTTTCTCATTATTTCCTTATATTGACATAAGGAATAAAAAAAGAGCACTGCTTGAGGAGTCGTCTTAGATGGAAATATTCTCTCAACAATCTCATTTCCTTCGACTTCTTTGGTTCTTTCCACTTTAGTGTGGGCCTTGGGTCATGGCTGGAATTTTTGCTGAAGAGAGGGAGGGCACTTATCAGAGCACACAGATTTCTGGCCTTACGGCCTCAACATTTTGAATGCGCTGCTGCTCAACTTGCATAGTTTGAAACTTATTTCAAACAATTTGTAATGTAAATTGTAGCTAATATAATGCTTTGCCCTGGCTAATATATTGTATTGTCTTTTCCAGCTGGACAGGACCTACACAGGCCTGCAGACACTTGGTGCAGAAACGGTGAGTCCGAGGGTCATGGGATGGATTTGATTCCCTTAAAGATGTTTAAAAATAAAAGATGTATGGGACTAAGCTCAGAGTCAGACCCATTTGATTTCACAGTTTCTAGAATGTAGATTTTGCTCTCTTGTTGAATGAAAGGATTATGACACCTTGTCACTATTCATGACAACTGTCATTTTTTCTCCTTCCTGGTTCAGGGGAGACTGTTTCCAGCTCTTCCTTCATAAAGAACTCAGCTTGTACTGGAGCTTTAAATTTTATTCCTTTGTGAAGCTTTTGGTATGAAGTGTTCTGATTTGCATTCTGATCTGCTGCAGAGCTTACACATAAAGAATTTAAGTTCAAGGGATCACCCAACTGTTCTGCTGAAATTTTGCAATATATTAAGTACTTTTAGGTTTCTGTATCTGTCAAGATTCAGGATTTCAATGAAAAATGAAGTCATGAAATAAATAAATTCATTAATAACCCATAGTTTGCTAAATTTCTAAAAGTTTTCTTGATACTGTTTTTCTGTTGTTGTACTATAGTGAATGGAAATCTTTATGGTTAAATCACATTACTTCAGCTTTTCAGTTTGTGGAGAAAACATTAATGTGGAATGTCTACTGTTATTAAAGAACACTTTTGAAGTGTAGATCATGTGGTCTGATTCTCAAGGCCTTACCATCAAAAGCAGGCTTCAGTTTTGTGCCTGTCCCTACGGCAGTGTGCAGTTCTTTCTTTAGTGGATTGCTTGGAGCTGGGCTCCATAATCCTTCCAGTGTTGACAGTTTGGATTTCCCCATGGACCAAGACCTTCTATTGTACTGTGGAGGTTCAGTGTTGCAAGATTTCTGTCATAGCTCAAGTACAGCTGGACCTTTGGGAACTGTCCTTGAAATGAATGGAAATGTTATGAAAAGTTGGGGGAAACTAAGGGAGAGGTTTTTAGGCATTAAAATAAAAAGGCATAGTTGGCTTTGTTTTTTTTATCTTTACCTAGCTACCAAATGCTAATGTCCTTTCTCCTGTTTTTGGAAGGTAGTGGATGTGGAGCTACACAGGCATTCCCTTGGTGAGGAGTATCTCTTCTCCCAGTCTTCAGAGTCTGACCTTTCTGATGTTCCTACATCTTTATCACTGCCACTGAGTATCCCAGCACCAGTCAAAGCTTCTTCACCAATTAAACAGTTGAGGGACTCCAGCCCAGATGCTTCTGTGGACAAAGGTAAAGCAAATGGGTGTTGATGAAATGCAAGTTCTTAGAACTTCGGCTCTGCTGAATGCCTCCTCTTAATTGCTCTTATGCCTTTAAGGTTGCTGGTGCTATGTGCTTGTTGCTTGCCCCAAATCATATTTTCCTTAATGTGCTCTGAAATGTGATCCAGAAATGATTATAGATTATTTGGTTTTGGAGTTTGGTTTGGTTTTGTTTGGGTTTTTTACCTGAAGTTTGTTGAGCAGGCTCTGTTTTGCTATGATGTAGCGAGCGAGGAACAGCAGATGCCATTGGAAAGAAGGTGGCTGAATAGCACTTGTAGTTTTGGCTTTGGAAGACTATTTTCAGAGGGGATTTTAGGTTTTCTGAATGTTTTGGGGACTGTTTATACATTTAAGGAATTGGTCTAGTGGTGTGTCCAGTTATACATTTTAGTACCTAACATGAGCTGACCGAAGGAACAAAAATCCCTGGGTAACTGTAGTTACTGTATTGTTGAGAGCAGAGGCTGAAAAAGTTGTGTTTGTCTGAGGGACAACGGCATCTCTGCACATCAGGGTCTTCTTCTCCCCTTCCTCTGAGAGATGAGGTAAGTCAGGATCCATTGCAGTGAGGCAGCACTTGAGGGCTTAGGATCACTTGGATGGCCTGGCACAGGCAGTGTGACTCTGTAGGATTTGTAGTTTGTGTCAAATAGGAAGAGCTTTGGCATTTAGCTTTGTTTTCTGGAACACTTGGTGTCGAGGCTTCCACTACAGACCTTGGTTAACTGGGCTGAGATACAAGGGTGTGTGTTACACTCTTTAGTGTGAGAAATCTTCTGGACGCAGCCATGTTATAGTTCAAAATGGTGTCAGATGCTGCATGGTCCGATGCCTTTCTTCGTTTATTCCCACACTCCTGTGTTCAAGGAGTGGCTGTAAGCTAGGGCCAGGAGTGGTTGTGCTTCCTGATAGGTACTGTGGTGCCACTGGTGGTGTTCAGGCTCAGCAAGAGCAATGTTTGCTGTTTAAATGTGGTCTTTTCTTGTGGCCATAAAAGGACAAACACAATCAAATTTCAAACACATGGGTTTTTTATTCAAACAGGAAGATTTGTAGCATCTTCCGGTGAGTGGTGCTACAGCCAACAGGAAGGAAGTAAACCTCCCTCCTTTTTACACTGACAGGCAGTGGCTTCTCTCAGCAGCTCCAGGTTAATTGTTCTCCTTCTACATGAAATAAAGTGGATTCCATAGCCCAGCTCAAAAGGCAGTCTCTGGTTTCCTTGAGCTTTTACTCCAAAAAATGCCCCGCGAGATTCTCTGCGAAGGAGATCCAGCCTTGGTCCTGTGGAGCCCTAACCAAGGACACTTGGAACCAGCAGCAGCTTTTGGTCAGTGGAAGGGCATGCCAAGAAAATGTGTAAGAAGTGGCTGGTCACCTGGCACAGCTGAACAGGCTGTGCATGGCATCATTTTATTCTTCTTGTCCAGCAGATCCAACAGGCCTGTGCAGGAGCAATCC
Organism: Regulus satrapa; assembly: GCA_013396955.1. Lineage (NCBI taxonomy): Eukaryota > Metazoa > Chordata > Aves > Passeriformes > Regulidae > Regulus > Regulus satrapa. Next base: position 267,142 of record VWZN01004878.1, read on the forward strand.
CCTCCCTCCCTTTCTCCCTGTTCAGTGCTTCCCACCAGTTGCTTTTCCTTCCTTCCTTCCTTCAAGAGTGTGTTTGTCATACCTGAGTTATGCTTGTGAAGAGAAGCACAGTAAGGAATCAGATGTGTCAGCCTAAGAAGTATTTCTGTTCTTTTCCCTGTTTTGATCAGGATTCTCTGGGAATGCTGAAACCGAAAGACATGCCGCGTTTTATTCCCTGCCATCCTCGATAGAACGGACTCCCACCAAGTTAGCCACACAGAAAGTTGCCTTTGGGTCTCATGGAAATTCAGCCTTTCAACCCATTGCAGCTAGCTGTAAAATAGTGCCTCAAGGTCAGAGTCCAAGCCCAGCAGAGTCACCAGGAAAATCCTTCCAGCCTATCACCATGAGTTGCAAGATTGTATCAGGTGAATGTTAGTTTACTTACCCGAGTGCCTCCCCCTGGAAAAGGAGAGTGAACCAGTTGGACTTGTTTTGTACCCTTCCCTTGGTTTTCAGCCAGTCTTTGAGCATCAGAACAGCAGGAAACCCTAGAAGAAGGAGCTAAGCACGCTTCTTAATGTTCAATAAAAAATAAAAAAATAGAAGCGTGAAGTGGTTCACAACAGATCAAAAGCAGGATGGGAGGTGTTCTCTCCCTGTTCTTGAATGCTTTTAAGTATGAAACAGTCTTGAAAGGGACTGCTACCCACAGAAAGGCCCAGGCAAAAACACATCTTCCACATGGAATATTTTTATGTGGGAAGAATCCGTTCTTCTCCCTCCTGCTTCCATACAGCTGGGATGGATTAAGAAGAATTTTTTCTTTGATTACTGGGCAAATAATTAGTTTTAACCTTGTAGACTCAAATAGATGGTCTTGTGCTTGCCATATTGCATCAGATGGAGCAGCTTTGGTCTTTGTCTTCCAAAAGTCCACCTTGTGTTGGATTAAATTGCCAGCTGGCTGCAGTGGGCTCTGTGGCAGCTTCTGAACCAAACAAGGCCAAAGTGCTGCTTTGCTCGTTTCACTTGTGGTCCTTTCCCTGCCTGGGTGTGATGCCAGTCACGGGATGATGTTTTGCATCAGGAAGTATTAATGTACAGCTCACCATGGCACATGCTGAGTGAAGCTGCAAGGTGACCTGTTCTTCATTTTCTGATATTCAGGGTTGAGAGGATGAAGCACCAGTTATCAGTACTTGTGATTTCTGGTGATCTGCTCCCAGATAAATTTTCTTAAAGTGTGTTTTGTTTGTTGTTTTAGTTTGGTTTTGTTGTTTCTTTTTTATTTAATGAAATTTCAGTATTGTTCCTAGACATCTTAAAACTGTATTCAGATTGATTTACACTTGAATCTATGCTAAGTACTTTATTCTCTCTTTATAACCTCTTCTCTTGATCTTTTCCCAAAGCTTCCTAGAAAGCAGGAATTACAAGGGTCATCCTATCTTTCCTGAAGTATTTGAACTATTCTTTGTTGATCTTTGCTATTGAAATATTCCCCTGCTAAACATTTTTCTGAGGTTCTGCTGTTTGCTGAGAAGGGTTACCCCTTTCAGATTTAAAAGCAGTTTATAAGACATGGGGATTTTATTTGATGAGCATTAATGTTCTGATTTAACTGTCAATAACAGCCAAGAAAGTAGATTAACAGGCCGGTGAAGCTTGGTGTTTGCTGCTGCCTCTCTTCTTTGACCACTTCTTTGCCAGTCCTTTTCTCTGAATTTCTTGTTTACCTTTACCTCTTCACGCAGCTTTTTTCTTCTCTAGTTTCTCTCTGTCCTGGCCATGTTACCCAGAAGTTGCCCGTATTACAGATTGATTTCAAGGGTTTCTGCTGTAGTGAGAGCAGTGAAGGAACCTGGTTGCTCCTGCTGCCCGAGGCTGTTCCACACAGCTTTTTAGAACTCCTTGGTTCCCACTCTTGCGTGCCTGTACCTTGGGGAAGAGAGCTCAACTCTCTTTCTCCATCTCTTTGGGTGCAGTGTCTTGGCAGTGAGAATGATGTAGCTAATAGCCCTCAGGATTCAGGGGTTGGCCAGGTGGCTTCTCAAGTTTCCCTTGAGCCCTGCTTGTCCTGGTAGGCAGAGCACACCCAGGGTAGGTATGAGCCATTGTGCTTTATGTGCCTTCTCCTTTCCTTCTGTCTCCTCTCTCCTTCTCCAGTCCTGTGACTTCACTCAGGCTGGGAACTGCATCCTCAAAAACCACTCCTTTTCTAAGCCATTTTCAAAAGTACTACTATTGCCGTGTTTTTATGTTCTGACAACACTTACAAGCTAGAAGCGTTGGCCTTTTTTTCTTAAGGTTCTCCAATATCGACCCCTAGTCCATCTCCGCTACCTCGCACCCCAACGTCCACTCCGGTGCACATGAAGCAAGGCTCTGCCAGCTCAGTCCTTAATAACCCCTATGTTATTGTGGACAAGCCTGCACAGACGGTTGGAGCAGCAGCCACAAGCACAGGTGTGTAGTGTGACCACAGAAGGCAGTGGCTTAGTCTTACCCCTTCAGGTTTGTTCCCCCGGCAGCGTTGCAGCTCGTGGAGGTGGCAGAGCGCTCGGCAGAGAAAGAGGAAGGTGTTGCTTTGCACAGCTGGCCCTGTGTGCGTGGCTGAGGGTATGTCAGACTTGAGCATTGCTTCCTTGAGGAAACAGCACGCTGTAGAGCCAAACTGAATTCACAGACACCTCTTCAAAGAGAGCCTGTTCTTTTCAGGTGAAAAGGGAAGGGGAGAAAGTCATGTAGACTTTGATGTAGCTGTGTTGCAGAGCTTTAGACAGAAAGAGTGTACGGGTGGTTGGGTGACAGTGCTGGCGGGGATGTGGCAGGGAGCAGGGAGAGGTCACAGTGGCTGGCAGATCAGTCTTAGGACCCAATGTGGATGTGTTGAAATGCAGAGACCCTGGTTACCAGGAGAAGGTGCTGGATTTTTTTACTGCTCTCGGTTTCTACCTGGTCCAATTCCTGATGTTTTGGATTCCTCTTAACTGGATTACCTCAGTGGTGACAACAGCCTGGGGTCACAGGGAGGGCTGAACTGCAGGACACAGGTGATGGATAGAGGAGTCAGTCAGTAATCTTTATGTTGGGGTGGAGGAAAGGTCCCTCAGAAGTCATTTATTGTGATATATGGCCAAGAACTGCTGTCTCTCTTTAAAGAAACCACAGTTGTGTATGCGTATGTGTATGTGTATGCTTCTCAGCATCTCGGCAGGATGCCCAGGGCCAAGGGAGGGAGTGCAGCATCCATGGAACACAAACCGTTTGCTGGGCATGGTTGGAAAACACAAAGATTCTTTTTACTAATGCTTCCTCCCTTTACCTGAGGGAGCACAGCTATCATGTTCATTGTAACTTCATCACAGAAGGAATTGGTAGGGTAATTGGTAGGAATTGTGTAGCTGTATCTGAATTTTTTTAAGTATGTTTTGGGGCTTACTTGGTGTTTCACCAATAGGGTTTGACTATTTTGGGTTTTTTTGCTTGGCTGGGGGATTCCTGCCTCTTATTTTCTGTTTCTTCTTTACCTCCAGCCTGACTATCTGCTCTGCCTAAGTGGTTTATCATGGTTTGGGTAACTTCTGGGTTCTAGTAGAGGTTTGTACGTGGAGGATGGGATGTGCAGCTGCACCAGGTCACTGGGATGCACAAGTGTTAGCGCAGTTATTCTTGAAGTGCAGTTATTGTTAAAGGTGCAGTTTCCCACCGCACTGGAGATGTACAGAGTGGCCTGGCAGAGACCTCCCTGCACTCCTGTGCCTCCCCTGTGTCCTGCACGAATCAGATCACATCGGTGACAGAGCAGAAAATTGACACCCTCCCCTACCCAACCAGCTTTTGTTTTGAGGGAGCCTCATCGCCAGACCTGTGTTGAGGGTGCAGGAGGGCCTGTGGAACTGACTTTTTGGCAACAGCAGCCAGTCTGGATTGAGCATAATGTATATTACAGAAAAAGTCACTGGGACACTTTAGATAAGGCTGCAGATTGTATTTAAGAAATGGGGTGAGATCTTCCTACTCTGTGAAAGCCAGCCTTCCCAAAGCCCTGATTCTCAGAAATGGCTGCTCATTTACTTCTAATCTCAAGTGTGGATTATAGTACAACTGTATGAGATGCTGTGTTTTGCTTTCGTGTGTGTAATCCGTGGCTTTGGTGTCTCTTGAACAAACAAAACTGCCAAACCAGCCCAAGAGCAGCGGTCACAAGACTGCTGAGGAGCAGTCTTGGGCACATGCTGATAGTGCAGGGTAAGTTTCCCACTGGACCCCCATCCATCCATCCTGGACCATCCATCTTGGGGTCCAGGAGAGTGCTGTGGCACATGTGTCAGCCTGATAATTTTGCAAGGGCATCTGCCACAGATGACTATGCCTTCATTCCTTGCTTTTGTTTCTTCCTTCTCTGTCCCTTCTTCCTCACTCTGTCCCTTGATCTTGTTACTCCTCACTTTGTCTCTCTCCCTTTGTGGCTTTTCTTTCCTTTCCCTCTCCAAGCCTTCCTCCATGCCAGTGTCCAAGGCTGATGTGGGTTCAGGGGGCTTCTGGGCAGCAGAGGACTCTGCACCTGTCCTGATTTCACGTATTTGCACCCGTGGCTGATGCCCTCAGCCCCCCAGGAAGGTTCCTGACCATTTGCTTGCAGCACACAGAGCAGCGGGTGGAGAGTCCCTTCTCTGGGGCGTGGTGCCTGCAGGTGGAAACTCGGTGGTGGATCTGTTTTGTGCCCATGGCGGTTCCTGCCGGTGTAGCTGATGGAGAATGCAGATGCAATGAAATGCCCTGTTCCTTGTTAGACGAGGTTTCATGTGTGCAGTGGCCCTGCTCCTAGCCCTCACCTAGCATCTGCTTTATTTCCTGCTGCACAGGGAGCCCGACCAGCAAACTGAGCAGTGTCTGTCAGGCCTCTCACGGGACTGCATCTCCTGTGTCAAAGACCCATGGGAGCAGTTTTGGCACCTCAGCTGTCAAGGTAATGTTCTCATTAGGTGTGTACTTCCCCTTTAAAGTCCAGCTTTCTATTAAATGGGACTTTTTAGCACTAAAAATTCCGCACTTCAGGCAAGTTCCTTGGATTGTCATTTCATGTGAAGGTTTACTGTGTCTAACAGATGGAGCCATAGAAGAACAGGGTGGTTATACAAGATGATAGTGTCACTTCATGCAGCTCTAATTAGGCTTGCCTACGTATCTGTTAAAGGCACTGCTCTTCTACTTCTCTGCAAGGAAATCCATGGAGGGCATAGCTCCCCAAATGTTGTATCTTTCAAAAAAGATCTTCTGTAGCTGGCTTTGATCTTTTTCACTTTGTTAGTCACAGAGTATGATTAAACCAGAGATGCCTACCTCAAAATATTCACTCTGTTCATTATTTTTGTACAGCAGCTGTTCCTAGCTATTCCTGAAAATAACTCTTATAGTGGTTTTATAACTGCCTGCATTTAGAAAAATGTTTGTGTAAACAGTGGAGTAACATTTGGATGTGTAAACAAGCAGCAGTAAATACAGTTCATGCTTCTGATCTGCAAAGCCCAAAAGGTACAGAGCTGAATTGTCTCACATAAAATCTTTCCCTCATCTTATGCTAGGGATGATATTTCTGGCAGGGAAGTGGCGTCAGCGAGGCTCTAAAAGCAGCTGGTGGGTGTGCTGCTGGAAACAGGAGCATTTCCCTGTCTCTGTGCCTCAGTATTAAAGCAGGATATGGTGGGGGAAGGCTTGCCAGTCAGCCTGCAGAGAGCAAATCACTTCACTTTTGGAACTGAGATGCTTCCTGTGTCTTCTGGGGAAAAAGTGTTGCAGACTGTTGCCTGAAGCAGTTCATTTGGAGTAGCATTTTCAGTGTCAGATGTGCAGCTGGCTAGTCAGATTTTAAAAAGCTGTGTGCTCAGATGGATTTCAGTTAACTATATTGAAAACAGTTCATTATTCTTTATATTTCACTGATTTGGGACAGTTTTTTTCTAAAAAATGTTCCATGAGTCAAAGTAGGCATACATCATTAGTAACAGCTGAATATTCTGTATTTCCAGGGCAACGTTAAAAACTGAGGATATTTAAAAAACCCATTAAAAATCGTACTTCTGTGAACAGGAATGTAATTTGATTTAGGTCTTCTGGTTGGTGGAAAAGCTGTTGTTTTAGGGTTTCTTCAAAGAGAAGAGTGTGCCTGATAATTCAGTGGGATATTACAGGTTGTGCATAACTCACCTCTTTTTCATCTCTTCGGTGTGCTCGTTTTCTGTATTTATTTTAATGACTCAGGCTGTGTTTCTGCAGCCAGTCTCAAATGCAGCTGCTCTTGAGGTTGTACTTCTAGCCTTGTCTTCGCACGTCCCCTTTGCCAGCAGTTGTGCAGCTGTGTGGTGCCCCAGAGCAGACAGACAGCCTGTATGAACACTAATGTTTCCAGCCACGTGTGTCAGTACAAGGAAGACGCCAGGAGTTGCAGGGCCTGATTTCTGCTCACGATCCAACCCAAGGATGGGCCAAGTGACTGTGAAACCATGGCTTTGGGGTTCACACTGGTTGTAAAAGAGAGCAATTAGACTGTAGCAAACTCCCTCAAATGAACTTGAGTTCTCTGCTGGCCTCAGACCCAGAAGTGCCAGGTGCAGGTGATGAAATGTGTTTTACTTGATCTTTGTTGTTTCTGCCTAATGGTGAGTTCTGTCTGGAAGGATTGTGTGCCACTGCATTGTTCCAGTTAGAGGAGAGTATAAACTCCTCTGAGAGAAGAATTTTCCCCTCCTAACTTGTTTCTTCTTACACTGTCTTCTCTCTCTGAGATTGTGTACAGAATCACAAAATGATTGAGGCTGGCAGTGACCTCTGGAGATCAAACACTCCAGCTCAAGGCAGGGTCAAATAGAGTAGGTTCCTCGGGAGTATGTCCAGTAGGGTTTTGAGTATCTTCAAGGCTGCATAGTCCCCAGCCTCTCTGACCAATCCATTATTCTGTTTGGTCGCCATCAACAGCAACAAGGTTTTCCTTATGATTTCCTGTATTTCAGTTTGTGCCCATTGACTCTGTCCTTGCATGGGGTACTGTTGTGTGTTGCCTGGCTTTGACCTTCATTCCACCTTCCTGGCAGGTATTTGTTTGCATTGATAAGATGCCCCTTCAGCCTATTTGAATTTTAAGTGAAATACTTGTATATCAAAAACTGATCTGAAAACATGAGTCAATGTTTTTGCTTGTGTATGACAAGGTAAGAAGCAGTTACTGCTGTTGGAGATGTAACTTTCCGATTGAAATTTGCTTTGTGGGTTCTATTAAGAAAGTTAGACTCCTTTTACTTAAGTGTTGACTGATTTTTGGAAATGTTTTTACTTGCACAGGTAATTTGGCCTGCCCGGATGGTCCATGCTGCCCTTTATTAGCAGTCACTTGTTTTATTTATTCTATTGGATTTATCACTGATTTTTGCAACATGTCTTCTTATTTGCAGCAGGAGGATTCTCTTTTTGCCACCATGCCACCCCTTTGTCCCATTGGGAGTCATTCCAAGGTGCAAAGCCCCAAGTCAGTCACTGGAGGACTGGGAGCTTTTACAAAGGTATTCCTCTTGACTTTTGTGCTGGGACAGGCAGCCCAGTAGTGTCATTTCATGCTGACTTGTGCCACAAACCATGGAACTTCAGTGCCTGTAAAACTCTTGACTGGAATCAATGTCTCTTGCTGCTAAGGGCTCTGTAACATCTCTCAAAAATGTGTCGTGTTTTCTTTTCTTTCCCTGTGGCTCTGCTATACCTGGAATCTTGCCTTTTATCACCTCTTCCATCCTTGCTATTTTTTTGGGGTTTTTTTTAATCACTGTTGTGTTCAGGCTGATATGAAAGGTATTTTTAATGGGATGCAGTAGAAGTAAACTGCAATAGATCTGTCAGAAACTTCTTAAAAAATTACAATAGTGATTTGTGAATCTCAGATGTTGCTGCTTCTGACTGTCTTTCCTTAAATGTTATCACATGGATTATAAAATTGTGTCTGGCAATGGTAAGTGATCCAAGTAAAAGGTGAAAGAATGCTTCCTACCAGTTACAGTACCTATAACAATCTTACATGAAAAAAATCCCCAAAAGAGTCTTTTTTTGTGTCGCTGCCCTTAGAGATTAGATGTAGGGGAAATATAAAACATACACATAAGAGAATGTGTGTATTTCAACTATAATCATTCACAGTGTCTATAGCTATTGGTTGTAACGTTGCAGGATAGAAATAAAAAAACAGGTTCAGAAGATGAATTTGAAACTTTAAAGAGTCGTGGCTCCGTGCCGAGATGCAAGGTCTGAAGAAGCCGGGTCTGGCCAAGTCCCTTGTCAGGATGAGTGGTACTTGTAACACTACCAGCAATTGCTGTGGCTCTAATTTCCATGGCCACCTCTGAAGTGGGGACTGCTCTGACACTGTGCCATTTTGTCACACCATGCTGCGTGGGAGCAGCCCTCACTTGGAGGGGAATCAGAGTCCCCGTGGTGGTGAGCACCATGTCTGAGTTCGGTGTGCCTGCCCTTCCCTGCAGACAGGCTGCTCCACAAACCATCTTCAGTGGTTGAAGTTGATGCCTTGGGGTGCCTGCCTAGAACAGAGGCTAGACAGGATTAAGAGAATAAAGTGGGTATTTATAAAGGCCTTCAATAGCTACACCTTGGGCAGTCAGGAGCCTTCCAGAGGCTACACCCAGCATGGACAATGGTCACGAGTTTTTCAGACAGATACAGGTTTGATTCATTTGCATATCAGGGGTTGATCCTCCAGTTACAGCTTCAGGTAATGCAGTCATTTACCCCCAGTTTGCTCCCCCCACAGTTCACTTCTGTTGATAGTTTTCAGGGCCTGAGGCTGTGAGATGTCCTTGAATCCCAGGCCTAGAGGGATTGTTTTGTCAGAAGTGTAAAGACAGTAGCTAACACTGTATGGAGTTTGGAGTTATGCACTAGCGCAGTGCAGGATTTGAGAAAAATAAAAGCTAAAATCCTGAGGCTAAAATCCAAGGTGTTTGCTTTCCTTGTGACTGTTGGTTCCCCTTGGGCAGGTGATCATCAAGCAGGAGCCCGGGGAGCTGCCGCAGCAGGCGGCGGTGCCGGCGGCCGGCGCGGCGCAGCCCTCGCTGCAGCAGTACGTCACCGTCAAGGGCAGCCACATGCTGGCCCTGTCCCCGCAGAAACCCGTCGTGAGCACCAGCGAGGGGACGCTGCAGTCCAAGGTAAGGGGCGCGTGGGCGCCTCTGGGGTGGTGGCAGCTGTGTCCTGCTTCCATGCAGTGCTTGGGGAGGGAGCAGGCACTGTTGCATTTTGTTGTGTACAGGGGCATCTCCCGCTTCTGTCCAAGCCGTTGCAACGGTGGGGGGAGCAGGTGCTTTTGGACTGTCACCCCAGAAAGCTGGCTGCCATCAGCAGCTCTTGCTGAAACTCATCCAGGTCTTTCCATAAGAGAAGGTGAATTCTTTCCTAGGAATGACACAAGAGAACAGCACAAATAGGGAGCGGGGTGGAGGCTGAGCCAGCAGAACTAGCATTAGGTGGAAGCAGTCCTACTTGAGTGACAACTCAAGCATTTTGCTGTAGGAGTCATGCCAATGCAGTCCCGCTTTGACAGGCATGACACAGCTTCTGAGAAGGCACAGTGCAGTGACAAGATGACAGATGTGTCAGATATTGTCTCCATTCTTGCCTCTTTCCATTGTGGACAGTCAAATGACGTGCCAGGCACTCGAGATTACATACAGAACTTTCACGTTTGCATAAGTAAATACTTTTTTTGCATTTGCAACATTCCCTTGTTCTTCTCGCTGCCTTGCCTGTTTGAGCAGGTATGCAGAAACTCATGCTCCACCTCAGTTACTGTTAACACATAAAATTGAAGCACTTAGAGGGTTCTGCTTTGAGGCCGGAATTTTCCCAGGGAATCTGTTCCTATGAATGTGTGGAAACTGAATTTCTACATCTCTTTAATTCACCAAGGCAAGCTTTATCTTCAGCTGGAATTAAGCCATTGCTTATAAATAAGAAAAAAAGGAATTGCCCTGTGATTTGAACTTAATCTTTTGTGGGTGTGCTGAGATCCTGGCTGGGTTTAACAGTTTATCGTTTTACTTGGGATTGGCCTCTTGCCGATTTAATTTTGTTCCTGAATGAAGAACTTCTGTTCGTGACCAGGCACGTCCTGAAATGTCTGGAGATGGGGGTTGTGTACCAGCCAGGATTGCCAGGATGGCAAGGTCCCATCCCATCCCTGTTTGTTGCAGGTTGTTGGCGTTCCCGTTGGTTCTGCGCTGCAGTCGACAGTGAAGCAAGCGGTGGCGATAAGTGGTGGCCAGATCCTTGTGGCAAAGTCCAGCTCCTCGGTAGCAAAGGCTGTTGGTTCAAAGCAGGTTGTGACTCAAGGTGTAGCCAAAGCCATCGTGAGTGGAGGTGGAGGGACAATTGTGGCTCAGCCCGTGCAGACTATAACAAAGGCGCAAGTTTCTTCCACGGGGGCTCTGAAAAGTACATCTCAAGGCTCAGGTAGGGTGGTTTTACGCCTTGTTAATAGCTAGTGATGGGTCTATAATGAGTTATTCAACTGCAAAGTAACTGTGTGTGATTGAAAAACTTGGTAGTGAGTAGAGAGCTCTGTAGGAAAATTCAGGTGTAATAATAAAGAAAATGTTAATTAATTATCTGTAAGGGGAAAGAGGGAGCACGAATGCTTTAAAACATGCAGTGTTCTGGGAGTAGAGACCAGATGGATACGCTGGGGGAATGTGCAGCAGACCTTGCAAACTTTCGTGGAGCCAGGTCTCACATTTTTGCCTGGCATTATGGTCCTTTTCCCATGAATCCAGCCAGCCAGAACCAAAGTGTCCCTATTTCATCCCCACATCTTTCCCAGTACTTACAGGTCCAGGAGTATGGGCAGAAGCCCCCTGTCTGCATCTGCATACAGCTGCTTTAGCTCAGGCTGGGGCTCTGGGCTACTGGGAAGCTGCTGTCTGGTGCCTGGGGCTGCAGGAAGCCTGCAGACCCCACAGCTGTGCTGCTTTGGCCTGCAGCCACAAGTGGGACTGCACGCAGAGAGATTTTTTCTAGACCCATTAAAAAAAGTGTCTGTGCATCACTGGCGGAGTTAATCTGTAGTTAGAGCAGCTAAGTAGGGATTACAGAGGGCTGGTTTAATGTCACTGATTCTGTGCAGATTTCAGTGCATACTACTTTGTGCAAGCAGCTGTTTTATTCCTTTTTATTCTCTCTTTCTAGTGATGGCTACCCTGCAGTTACCAGCCACCAACCTGGCAAACTTGGCAAACTTACCACCAGGCACCAAGCTGTACCTCACCACCAACAGCAAGAACCCTTCTGGGAAAGGAAAACTGCTGCTGATACCCCAAGGAGCCATACTGCGAGCCACAAATAATGCTAGTTAGTCTTGCAGGGAAATCTAATGAGTTAAATAATGTAATCACTGCATAATTGATATGTTTGGCATTTTTGCTAGAAAGCATCCTGGTGCTGTGGAAATCAGTAATGGGATAGGGTTTCTTTGTTCACAACAACCCATATGTGGTGCTTTTGAAGGCTGGGATCTCACAAGTGGCTTTTGTTTTCAGTGAAACTGCTTTTCATGCCGTGCTCTCAATGCAGAAATGTTTTTTTGGCTAATAGGCCTGTGAATGGAACTCCCAGTGAAATACCTGCAGCTGGGGCACTCCAACATTGATAATCTCATTGGCAGCAAGGAAGATCAGATATTTGTGATGTTTGTGACAGAGCCATGAGTATTTTTTTACCCTTTTTCTTAATGCAAAAAGTTGCTGATCAGGTTGTTCCTTCTGAAGACAGAGCAGTATTAAAGTGTCATTGCAAATTCCCACTGCTTGGTATCCATGAGCTGGTATTCTGTTAACAAAACTGTGCTGACAGACAGTGAAATTAAAATTAAGAAGCCAGTGAGGTTCTGAGTGTTTCCAAGGCTTTGGCTGCAGGTGCATAACCTGCAAGAGAGTGATGAAAAGATTTTCTTTTGTTGGACAGCATTTTCATTTCATAGAAAGTTCAAAACAGCCTGAAATGACCTTTGCTTGTCCACCAGCCTTCCTTACCTCGTCTTGTTTATGGCATTAGCTGAGCTGTAAGAGAGCACAGCAGTACAGCTGAACTTTTCCTTACTGGATAATAACATTATTTGACTGCAGAACACATGGCACCAAATGTCTGGCAAGTTTTTTCTGGTATTTGTATATACAGGGATGCTTTAGCAGCTGGCACTGCCTGATTACCGAAGAGTCAAGACTTTTCCTCTGGTTGCAGGTCTTCAGTCTGGTTCTTCTACTAATAGTGGAGGAGGAGGAGGAGGAGGAGGAGGAGGAACCCAAAGCACAAGCAGTAACTTGGCACAGCACCTCACCTATACATCCTACATCTTGAAGCAGACACCCCAGGTCAGTGGCACAAGCATCTCAGTGGGAGCACATTGACATTTCAGGCTACGGGGGTGTTAGGTGGATGTCCTGTGGTTCTGTATGATGTGAAATGTTCTGGGACTCTGGTGTCTGGACCTTACTTGGCTTTTCTTCTGCTCTGCTTCCATCAGAAGTGGTTCTGCAGCAAGAAGGCTGCATCCAGCTCTTAGTGCAGGAGCATCCAGTGTAGTTAGAAGCACCTGGTTTCAGAAGATGAAATGTTTTTGTGGCTACATTATAACCACAAGCTGTTGTCTGTTACTGACTCTCCTAGATTTCTGTTGACTCTTAACTGTGTTTCAAAGTGCTGACCGTCCTGATTCCTTTCTGGAGCAGGGCACCTTTCTGGTTGGCCAGCCTTCACCTCAGGGCTCTGGGAAGCAGATGACTCCAGCATCGGTTGTTCAGGGCAGTGTAGGAGTTGGAGCATCTTCCACACAAGGACAAGCCCTAAAAGTGATAACTGGACAGAAAACAGCTCTGTTTACACAGGTAACGTTGAACTGATGTGCTTTTCTCTTCCTGGTTTTGTCAGAAAAAGTACAGCCACACCTTATTGGGAGCATTTCCTTTCATAGTAGTTTGGTTTGATGTGGGGTTTTGTACAGTTGTGGTGCTGGCTGTACCACGATGAGGAAAGCCCACCACAAAGGCTTACTTTCATCAAGCTACAGATTTGCAGCCTTCTCTTCTCAGAGGGGGTCAGCTTTCAGTCTGTGTCACCTTTGGGTTGCTGCTTTGTAACTGGGCTCCAGGATTTCTTAGTGAAACGGAATTGGAAAAGTGAATACAGTCAGGTGTACTTAAATATTGGAACTTTAGAAACGGGTCACTTGCTAAAGCTCTTAAAAATCTTTGGCTTTGGTACCCCACAAAGGTCCTTCTTTTAAAAAGTATGAAGTAGTCTCTATGAAATTCAAAAGCCCCAAGAGTACTTGCAATTGATTTTCCAAAATTCAAGATTGATAGCCATATATTTGCGAAGTCAACGCTTTAAAAGTTGATTTCTGAGGTGATAATTTTGTTTCAGCGATTATTGCCAGAATTTGATTTTTTCAAAAGTGTTTTGAAAATATTTTCTAGTAAAACAAACAATGCTTTTTATATTGTTGTTCTGGTTTGTTTTTTTAAAACAATTAAAAACCCTTACTAATACACTGTTTTCCTGATGCTGCATTCTTTCTCAAAGGCTGCATCCAGTGGACAGACATCACTGGTGAAAATATCAGATGGGTCTATAAAATCAGTGCCTGCCTCATCCCAGCTCTCCAAACCTGGCACCACTGTGCTGAGAGTATCAGGAGGTGTCATCACCACAGCAGCTGCTCCTGCCGTGGCCCTCCCCACCAATGGGGTGGCCCAGGTGAGAACAGCACTGCCAGTGTTCTGTGGTGCAGTGTGAAGGCGTGCACTGCTTTTGTCCCCTGCTGGAGGTCCCTGCAGTCAGCTGGCTGGAGGCTCTGCTCTTCCTTGCACCCCGCAGCTTTCAGCGGCCTGTGGGTGCTCCTGGGAGCGCAGGCCCTGTGCCATGCTGGCTGCCCTGGCTGCGTGCAGGGGCTGTCCCTGCTCTACACCCCAGAGCAGCAGTGGCACTGCAGCCGGCCAGGGAGCTGCTGTGGCGCGGAGGGAGGCAGGACACAGAACGATTGCTTCTCCAAAGTGAGTGCAGCCATGGATCCAATTGATGCAGGCTGTTCCCCTGGGGTGGAGCTGCAGTGCATGGAGAGGGGAGAGGGGAGGAGTGTGGGATTCATTCTAGACCTGTTTCTTTCTATGAGCCCCTAATCTATGCCTCCCAAATGCCTGGGGAGAGTTGATGCCATGCTGCCACAGCCTCCATTCTCTATCTGCCATCATTTTGTGGGGGCTTTTGGATACAAGTATGAGAATCTCTGCTTCCTTTTATGTAACTGATACATAAAAATTTGGACTTTCCACTTTTATTATTTGTATTACCTTGTTGTGCTTATTTTTGAATCACCCGTGACATGACATAACAAAGGGATTTGTTATCCCTCTCTGCCTCTTATGCAGCAAACTGATAATGCAGCTTCGAGTTCATCATCTTCTGGAACTCCTGCTGCAAAGACACCTGCACAGCAACACCAAATCTGTGTAAGCCAGAGCCAGTCTGCTTCATCAGTAGTGAATAAGACAGCGACTTCCAGTGTTGTAAGTGTTGCTTCCTTGATGACTACAGCAGCGCCTGTGACAGGAAAAGCTACAGTATCAGGTATTAAACTCCCTTCACACCTTTCCTAGAGAAAGTTGGAATCCAGGTGTGAGTTCTGTACATGTCTTCACTGTAAATGGAAGAATTTAGTCACCTGTATTTGTGAGTGTGTGAAAGTCATGCTTTCTAAAACATCTTATTAGCATAACTTTTGGCTTAGCCAAGGAAATTTCTAATAACTGGGCATCCTTTTGGCATCGACTGTATTTTTTACAAATAACAGCACAAGTTGCGCTTTGGTATTGGAGAGGGAGTTTTAGTTTTCATGCCAATCACTAGACGATGCATTTTGCCTGTCAGGAGCAGTGTGTCACTATCAAGATACCAGCAGTCCTACAGACTTGATCAGTTTGTGAAAGTGAAACTCTGCTGTATGCAAAGAATGAGCAGGATTTGTCTCTGAGGCTTTGCATCTGCTCGGTTGGGATTGAAAAGGAGAGAGATGTTGATTAGAGGGAACTGGAGCCTTTGAAGCCAAAATTCATTAAGTACAGTGAAGTAGGATGGATCTGGCTCATTCAAGTTAATAAAAATGAGGTAATAAAAATGGGTTGCCCTCATGTTGAGGGGACTCCTCCTTATTTAGTTTAATTGTATTTCCAGCATTTTTTTTTGTGAGGGAGGGCAAATACAGCAGGTCTGAGAGATATGAGTTAAAACTGGAAATTTTTGTTTAGACTAATTTACCTGCTGGCATGTTCTGTTCACTTCAAGTGGTTTCTTACAAAGTAAAAGCAGTGTAAAAATATAGAAAAGAGAAAATAAGTGACAGTGAACTCATCTGACAGTGTCTTTTTGAAGCAGCTCTTCTTGTTTCCTCTCTACTCAAACTTCTCCTCTCTCATGGGTATATTTTACCCAGAGCTTGAAAATAAACAGCATAGACTGCTAAGACTGACAGAATCCTGCCGAAAGCAATTCAGTATTTTTCTCTTTGCAAGAAAAGCAGCCAGGTGGGTTTTTGGAGAAAATAAGCCATACTAAATAGCTTTCAGATTAAAATTCCTATTTACATGTGAGAATGCTGTCTAGATTCTGGTTTGGGGTTTTTTTATAACCTGAGGCATTGACTTCATTGTGGAAAACACTTTCTTCAGAATCTCAGAAGGACCACTGGCTATAGAACAGTTATTTAAGTGTAATAACAAAGAAAAACTCAAAACTGCTAAAATTCTGAACATTTATGGTTTTTAAAGGCAACTTTTGGAAAAGGATTTCAAACTTTCCCTTGTTTTGTATCAAGCAATGTCTCCCACCCACCAGGCTGATAGGGTTTGTTGGAACAAACCTCCTTCTCAACAGCCTTGCTGTTGGGTCCCTTGCTGTCCTACCCTGACACATCAGTGTGTCCCACACAAAGGGCATGGGGAGCACTAGGTGAAATAGGTGGCACTAGCCTGGAGGTGAAAGCCTAACTCACCAGTGCTGGGCATCCTTAAAAACCTAGACATCTTTTACCAGAACTTGCATGTTTAGCACTTGGAAGGCAGCTGTGTTTCAGTCCTACTACTACTAATGTCAAAACAAATCATAGTTACAACATTGCTGTGGTGAAACTAAGAAGTTTATTGTTATCAAGGTTTTAAAATAGAAGCCTGCTAAATTTCCACAATCAGGAGAAAAGTTAGGTACAGATTGGATACAATTACATGGAAAATAGCAAATTTGCCTCTAGAAAGGATGGTCATAGGCCCAAATCACAGTGATAGAGTGCTGGCTGTGGTGCCTTGGGGTGTCATCACAAGGAGATGATGTCTCCTTGTGGAGGAGAGAGCTGGCAGACAGGTGATGAGCACTCCTCACCTGTGGGACTGTGGCACAGCTTGGAGTTGTGCTGATTTCTTCTGAAGTTACTGAGTGCTGCCATTGATAATGCTGTTAATTAATATCTGAATGTTCTGCTTATTCTTTTGGCCTTGACTAAAATCAGGGATTCAGTTCAGTCTCCAGTTTAATGTACTTCCCAGCCTGATTAACCATCCTTGTGGGTGTGTTCAGTGCATATTGCAGAGACTCACAACACTCAGTTCAGGTGTGTCCTTTGTCAGACCTGCTGCACAGCAGCCTCAGGCTTGTCCCATAGTTGGAACAGGGTTGATAGGGCCCTGCTGATTGCAGTGGGTGCTGCTAAGCTGAGCTGCAGAGGTGTGAGTGGCACTGGGATACCTCCCTGAGAGCAGCTGTGTAACTACAACAGAGCTGTAGTTCACTGGCTTTTACCACAGCCTTGAGCACAAGATCTGGTCCCGACAAGAGTGTTCTACTCTGCTGAGCCTGCTTCAGTTGAAAGGTTTGTTACATCAACTTTTGCTTAAGATTCCTTAGGTAACGAGAAGATTTGCTTTACAACTCTCAGAGCGCTGTGCAGCGTGTAAGAGCGTGCACGCTGCGGCGCAGCACTACAGCGTTTGAGCCGTCACTCGTGTCAGTGGAAACTCGTCCTGACAGCTCACCCAACTGTGGCTTGTTAAGAGGGTGGCACAGCTAGGTTACATGCCATCCTGCTTCAAGCAGAAAGGGAGAGAAGTAGCTGGAGATAAACTAACTGGTGTGTTTTATTTAACATTTTGTCTTCCGTTCTTCTTGCAGGGTTGCTAAAAATCCACTCAAATCAGTCTAGTCCACAGCAGGCTGTTCTGACAGTTCCCAGCCAGCTTAAACAGCTCGGTGTAAACACAGCTTCTGGAGGTGTTCAGACAATACTCATGCCTATGAACAAAGGTAAAGGGCAGAGGAGGTTGACAGATGGTGTTTGAAAATCTCCTTTGACACAGGGTAGCACTTGGTCACTATTGGCATACATGGTCCGAAGTAGAGATAGAAGAAACTGTAGCAAGGAATTCATCCCTAAACTTTGTGCTGCAAAAAGAGTGTGTTGCTTCTGAAAGCATTAATTTGTTGGAGTATATGAAATTAATTTTTTTTTTTCTTCTTTGTTGCCCCCTCCCCCCTTTTTTTTTTCCTGTTGATCTCCAGTGCTACAGTCACTTTCTACCAGCAAAGTTTCAGCAGTTTCAGCAGTCACAGCAACAAGTACAGTTGTCCCAAGTCCCTCTACGGCATCCATTGCCAAAGGTAAAAAGGGATTTCTTAGTAAGACAAGTAGTAAAATGCTGGTGCTGCTTTGTGCAAGTGGTGTAACTATTAAAGTAGACTCCATGACTGCGAATTCCTTTATTTCCATTATTAGTAGAGTTTCAATCAAGTTAAAATGACACCTGGGAACTAGGAATTTAACAGTGATTTCCCCCTCAACAAATCCCACAGTGCAGATGAGTATGGAGAAAAATGAGAATGTTCTAGAAGGTTACAAGGAATATCTTAAACACTGATCATTTCACTCCATGTTTGCAGAACTGCATAGAGCAGCAAGTACTCAACCCCAGATCCTACTGTTCTCAGCCAGATGTACTGGAGGTTGCTTTCCAGCAGCACTGTGTGCAGACAGTACAGGTCCCTGTGCACACAGAGGGGAAAGAGATACACACAGTCCTTCCCTGAATAAAGCATGGGGCAGAGCTGACACCTGAGTCCAGTTCTGGCAGAACTGTTGTGTCTCTCTCCATCCCAGCTACGTGACCAGACTGCCCGGTTATTTGAGTTCGGCACATCTCTCACTGCTTCTGTCACACCAGAGTTCTGTCCTAGATGTGAGAAGGTTCACATGTCACAATCAGTGATGTCTTCAAAAAAGTTGTCACTTTGAAATGTCACTTCTTGTTAGAACCTGGTAGTTTTCTCTCCAGCTCTTTGTTTTCAGATTGGCCAGGCAGTTCAGTTTAGATCAGGCAGTCATATGCAAAACAGCAGCAATTGATTATGCAGGTTTTTTGACAAGGATGAGATGTGAGCATGTGGAGATTTGTGGGGGGAGCACGTTCTGGTAGGTGTCTTTCAGCAAAATTGAAGGTCAGATTTGCTCATGCTTAGCAATGAGAATGCAAACAGTAAATGAAGCGATATTATGTAAGACCTTTAGTCTTACTGGAGTCTCACAAGACTGTCTGGTACTTCTGTCAAGCTCGCTGTACTTTTTGTCTTAAAATGTGTTCTGTTTCTTTGAAGTTAAGATGGAGCCTGATTCAACAGGACAAAACTGCAGTTCTGTGGGTACCCAAGAAGGCCAAGCAGCAGTTAAAACAGAAGAGAGCTCTGAACTTGGGAATTACGTTATCAAGTAATTGTTCATTTTTCTAAAAGGATTTCTGATCTTTGAAGTGCTGAGGGAATGGAGATGGTTCTAGGGATACGTCCAGTAGTGTTACTTTGACCTAGGGAATACATTATAAAATCTGCCCCAAACACTGCTGAATCTCTGCTAATCCTCTTGGGTGGCATTTGTTTTAGACAGTATTGCAACGTTTTATTTGTGAATGGATTTGTATGCAGGGTTCATGAAAGGGGAAAAATTATTTGAAGATTTGTTGTTTTGGGCTTTGTTAAAATCACAAGCTGCTAAAACCTCTTTATCATCCTCTACTTGTGTAAGTCCCATTGCGATTGTGTGTCCTTAGTCAGGTCACACTGCTCATGAAATGCAGCTCTGAAAAGAGGCATCTGAGATAAGTAGAACTGTCCACCAAGCTCATATTGTGTAATTACTTAGTGTGAGGGCTGCTTTGCTTCCAAATTAGAATTAAATAATAATGAGTATTCAATCAGTGGATGCTGTGAAATCCAGTGCCTTGTTTGTGATGTTTTTGCAAATATTTGTTGTTTTGCAAATATTTGCAGAATTCAGACTACAGAATTTTCTCTGTATGTTTCTTGCAGTGTGCAAGATGTATCTTCTGCTCTTGATTCCTCCAACTTTCCTGTCTCTGTGTTTTATAAAGTTTTTTATCTCAGTGTATCCCTGCAGACACACTGCCCTGATGGAGAGTGTGTGTAAAAGACAGGAATAAATCTTCAGTCACTACACACTGAAAATTATCTTAGTTATAAGATAACTGTTGGAAAATTCAGTTCCTGACAGTTTAATAGACTGATTAGGTCAAGTCCCATAAATACAAAGCTTCCCATCTTTCTACTGGAACAGCCTGCACTAGTTACCCCTCAAAGTAATGTTGCAGCTTGCCAGATAGTGCAGGGATTTTCTCCAAGCCTGTCTTCAGTTTCTTCAGCCTGAAAAATGCAGCTTCAGATGTGGACACTTTGGAAGAGGAAGGGCTGTTTGAAATACCTTCTCTGGATTGGGGTGTAACAGTTTATCCTCACACTGTTATTTGTAATACCTTGGGGCTAAAGACTTTAAACCATGCAGTGATTTTGAAACCTTTTACGTCTGATTCATTGCTTCCAGCAGGAGTCTTCACTGTGATTCTTTTTATCCCTTGCAGCATAGAATATTTGGAGAACATCCAGCAGCTTTTAACAGCAATAGTGAAGAAGGTTCCATTAATTGCTGAAAAAAGTAAGCAGTAAATGAAAAGGTTTTGCTCTGTATTGTCAGTGTATCATCAGAATGCCTTGTATACTCTGTAGCCATGGAAATTATTAAAAGGTGAAATGAAGTGAAGCCATTCTAGAGAGATTGCCCCAGGGGTTATTCTGAAGATGCTTAGAATTAGGTTCTTCCAGTAAAATCAGATATGTTGTTAGGAGTTAAAATCTTTCATCTGTTTTGGTTTTTTTGTTGGTTTTTTCCCCATTAGAAATAGATTTTATTTCTTCACATAATGGCTGCAAGTAGGTCTTTTTCCTGGTTTGTCCTTAATGGATTTGGGTTTTGCTTTTGTCTTTTTTTAAATTTACAACTAGGATTTCATTGAGCTGGCAAATACAGTAACATAGTTCAACACTGAAATGGGTTTGTTATTGGGGTTTTTGCCTTCCTTTTTAAACAAAAGGGGATAATTTGCAGTGAAACATTTTAATCTTGTGCGACACTTTATTATTTCATTTGTCTTACTCATGTACATAACTGAAAATGTTTCAGCTTTCCCTGGTAACTAAGGCACTTGGAATGAGTGGTCCTGGAGACTGGGTAGAGCAGACCCTCTCAAGCAGAGGCAGCAAAGAAGGAGTGAGAGGCACAGTAAAGTTTTCATCACATACAGCCCTCATGCTTTTGGCAGGAAACCTTTTCACTGTTGTTCCATTTTAATGCTGTAATTTCTTAGGAAAAAAAAAAATCCAGTTTTCCAAAGGAAAATATTTTGACTAGTAAGAGAAGACCTGTAGATTTATAAGTCTACATAAAAGATTTTTGGGTTGGGGAAAGAAGCTTCAAACAGCCTGTAGCTACAGGTTCTGTGTACATGACCAAGAGGGATGCTGGTTTTGCTTTCAGAAACCAGTCTCAGTTTCTTTTGGAGAGAGCGCAGCGTTTGTAAGAGTTGGTTGTAGTCACTGAGCCTGTGAGCATGAAGTGCATTTCCCTCTTCCTCTTTGCTAAATAACATCAAACCCAGAATGCATCGTACTTCACTTACTGAAAATTCAATAGAGTTTTTGATCTTGTGTTTTTTTAGGCGAGGATGTAAGCTCTTTTTGTGCCAGTTCAGTGGAACAGTATTACAGCTGGAACATTGGGAAGAGGAGGGCAGCCGAGGTAATTCTCTCCTCCAGTGTTTCATAAGCAGTCACTGGGAACACAAGAAGGATTTCAGAATTATGGAATCTTCCTTGTTGGCTGATCTGTTTTCTGGATAAATCTGTTATTTTAAATGGCAGCATTCCTTACTGCAAGGTGCACTGACTTGTGTTCAGACAATGATCCAGTTTACTGTTCACAGGCTTTCTCAAGCAGAAAGGATGCTGAAGGTCATTTTTCAGTTTATTTATAGTAAGATGGTTTTTGAAGCATTTTAAAGCTCTAAATTTTTTCACACTGATAGTACTCTATCCTTATCTCTCCACTGTGGCATATTACAGTGGAGAAGGGAATTTTACCCAACATACTTTATCTATCTTGTTATGGGATTGTGTCTGCTTTCTGTAGGATGAGAACTGAGGGATCTGACATAAGCAATACTGGTGCTGAAATAGATTGTCAGTTCACCAAAGATAAATATTTCAGTTAACCTGGACATTTTGTATTCTGGTTTCCCTCTGTTTCTTCATGACTTTGCCACCTTGCTGTGGAGTTTTACAGGAAAGATGTTAACACTGTATTAGATCCTCTGCTGTTGCCAGCTTAAATGATCAAAGAATTTAACCAAATTTAAGAAAGTGTTTTACTCTAGTGGCTTTCTTGCCCCATTTCTTTGGTGTTACTTGGGAGATGAAACATTTCAAGTCAAGATAAATGTAACTAGGCTCCTGTAAATGTGTGTCCCTTTTCTTGAGATTTTTTTGGATGATAAAGTTTAAACGACCTGTCAGAAGTCACTCTGACTCCAGAGAAAATGACGTTCCGTTTCTGTTTCCCTCACAACCTGGGTTATGGTTCTGAGCTGTAAGCTAACCATAAATGTTCCTAGCCAGTGTGATGAGCTTTCTGTTTGTTTGGTCACAGTGGCAACGAGCAATGACAGTGAGAAAGATCCTCCAAGAAATCGTAGAGAAGCATCCCAGGTTTCACAGCCTCACCCCACTGAAAACAAAGCACGTGGTGCACTGGTGCCGCTGCCATGGCTACACTCCCCCTGACCCCGAGAGCCTGCGCAGCGAGGAGGACTCCATTGAGGACGTGCTGACGCAGATCGACAGCGAGCCGGGTGAGTGGGGGGACAGGGAGCTCCTTCCACGCTGCTTCCTCGGGGCCTCTGCACGAGCATGGCTAGAGAAGGAGATTCTTTCTTTGCTTTCACCTCAGCCACTCCAGAATAACAAAACTTGGAGATGGTAAGGGCAGGCCTACGAGTGGGGCTGTCCCTTGTCCCCGTCAGTCCTGATGTTTTTCTGGGGCTTCTCTTGGTTTTTACTGTGCTTTGGAGCCCTCAGAGGCTCAGTGTAGATGAATTTAATGAAAGATGATCCTTGCTCCACAATGTAATCATTTGTAAGTGGATACACAAAGGGAGTAATGACATTTCTGCCCTTGGGTAGGCTTAGCCTCTGTTAGGACTTAGCATGCAAACAGTATGAATGAGTTCAGATACAGAACAAAAAAGCCCAAACCTGGCAGTGGCAGTGTGAAGCTCAGTGGGGGTTAATTTACCTCCAAAAGTGAGGTGAATTGACTTGTGTGAAGCTTCATGCTTTGTGTTACAGCTGCTACATTATTCCACTAGCATAGTTCTAGGATCCCCTCCGTTCATTTCAGAATGCATTAAAATCACGTCTTCAATTTCATCCATTCTTCACAGTTAAGCTGTCTTGTTTCACCTTCAGATAATCCCTTTCCAAAAGCTGAATGTTTTTCTGTTCTGATCTTACAGGGATTTAAGGTATTTCACAGAAGTGTATGGAATTGATTATATGTTATAAAGTCTGGCCCTGCATTGCAGTCGTTGAAATGGAAAGGAAGCCTGCATCCACTTTATAATATTTTTATCTAAATCACCGTATATGTCTTTGAAGAGTAGAATCTGTTTACTGCATAGCTTTGCACTGAAGGTTTTACTGGCTTGTGTCAGTCATGCAGAGAAGAGGTTCCTTTTTGCCATTCCACTCTAAACTTGTCTTCTGATTTTTTCTTAAGAAGCATGACAATGCTCATCACAATGTAAAAGATGATTTAGCACTACATGGTGCCTACCTGTAAAAGCTCCACTTCTCTAAGCAAGTGGAAGAGCATCAGACTGATTTGCCAAAAAGCTTAAAAAGCTTCTGTGGGAATGTTTGGGAGACTGACATGAGCCTGGTTTTGTATGAAATGCAGCCTTCTTGACTGGTGTAGGAGCAGATGTGGGAGAGAACCATGAGTGTCATGAAGATATAATTAGAAGGCTCTCAATGGCTGTTTGCATTTCTGTTCATCCTTATATTTGGTAGGCACGACAAAAATAACTTGCAATTACCTTAATTTCTTGCCATATTTTGAGTGTGCATCTGTTTATAAACAGCTTTCCATAACCTATCATGTGCTTAATTGATTGCTTCTATTTCAGAATGCCCTTCATCTTACAGCAGTGGTGAGGAGCTGTGCCGAAAACTGGAGGAACTACAGCAATTTCTGAAACAAGAGCCAGAACACGAAGAGGAAGTAGATATTCTCAACTTTAATGAGCCATTAAAAATAAACATTAAGAAAGAACAGGAGGAGAAACAAGAAGAGATGAAGTTCTATATGGCTTCTTTGCCTGCATCAGAATTTGTGAGGGACGCTGCTGAGAAGGTAATAAGTGAATCATAAAGTTAATTAGAACTGTTGTTAAGCTAGTTGTGCTCTTACATTTATTTAGTTGCATTTCTTTTATCTATATAGGCCTTGGGACTTTAAAATGAAATTTTTTATACATGCCAGGGAAAAATTGGACCTTCTGACTCAAGACACACAGCTGCCAGTTCTGGCAAGGAAAGGGAAGAATGTCAGCTGGGAGCTCACTTCAGAGTACTGTTCTGCAGGGCTTAGTACAGAAAAATCATCTTGGAAGGCTAAAAGCAAGGATAAATGAGGGATGAGGGGCACTAGCACTGAATTCTTCCTGTCCCATCATGCAAAAGATGTGGACTTGTTGCTTGAACCAATGCTGTGTAATAGCACAGCACAATTCCTGAGAAGGGGTTGTGGTAAAACTGAGCAAATTTCTCTGCTGCTTGGATTTCTTCCTCCTGTTCAGTTCAGGGCAGGAGAGAGGGAGGTTTTCTGGCATGGGAGCAGGAGAGAGGAGACTGACTTGGCTTGTAGGAAAAAGTGCTTGCTGTTTTACCAGAGCAGCAGGAGGGGTTTGCATGGAGCAGTTGGAGAAAGAAAGGATCCCTGTCCCCACCTCAGCTGCTGACACCAAGGGACAAAACTTTGGTTCTGCAGTGTGTCTGGTCTCTTGCTACGTAGGTGACAAAGGCACAGGCACAACGAGAGTGGAACTGAGGAGTTCCACTGAGTTCCACTTTTGCTGTGGAACTCCTGTGCCAGGAGTACTGTTTGGAGTGCTTTCAGTGGCCATAGTTGGGTGCAGAAAGATGATGAGTTGAAGGATTGAAGAGATGTACAGTTTTAAAATGGAGCTTCCATTCTCAACCCAAAGAGATCCAGTGCAGCCTGGGTTTTGTGTGGACTTTCTAAAACAAAAACTAAAATCTGTTTTTCTTTCTTCTGACTTTCAGAGGCATTTCTACAGGCTGTACTAATTTTACTCAGATTTTTTTTTCAAATTAAGCCTGAGATTATACTGGTTGAAAGCTCTGCATGTCTGCTTGCTTCTCTTTTAACTACCCTTTGTAACAGGGCTTTTTTCTGTTAAACATATCCAATTCTTGTACAGTGTTAGTTGTTTTCTTTTTAATATACTAATTCTTTTTTCTCTTTTGTATTTTATAGATAGGGATTTCTTTTCAACCTGCTGAGGTACAAAAGAATGTTTATGCATCCGTAATAGAAGATATGATTTTAAAGGTAAGAAATTACTTCACAGGAACGGCTTGTCTGTAATTGTATTAGTCAGCAATTTCAGAAAAAGGTTGAATATCTTTATTAATGTGCATCTATCAAATCAAAGTCTGTCTTTCGGCATGAATAGATAGATACATAGCTTCCCAAAGAGGGTTATACACTTTTGTGGGGGGTTTCAGTTTTCTAACTGATTTGTTGGCTTGGATACAGAATAGTGAGTTGGTAATTTTTCACCACCACTAAGATACTGACTCGCTGCGTAATTTTGAAAGTACCTCTTCCCTTCAGAACTGGGGGGAATCTTTCAGATTGTGTAAGACTTGATTGTTTTATACATAATTAGCTATATTTTCCTAAATACTGCTCAGTTACTTTGCCCAGGTTGTCTCTGCTGGGAGACTGCTGAATTCCTGCAGAGAGTAACAATTCTGCCATGTGGGAGAAACTATTTTTCTATCATAATCACTTCTGGAAAAGAGAGAAGTGGTTTTGCACTAAAATTTGAACAGCAGGGATCTGGAGTTCTTTGGTTTGGACTGAAGGCTAACAGACATTATTTCTAGCAGCACTCTGGTGTATTTCATGCTAAAGATGATTTTTGGGGTTGTTTATGCAGACTGCAGCTTGTCAGAAGATGAGTTTTATAAAAGCTAATTGATTCTGGGTAGCAATGCACTCATGTGCATGCCTGTGCTGTGCTCCCTGTTACTGAGCCCTGATGCAGATACATCCATTTGTAGACACAGATTATAGCCATCAGGTTGCTCCATTATAATTGTAGAGCGATGCCAGTTTTCCTCACTGAATGTTGCAGAAATCTCTCCTCTGGTGTTGATACAGCACAGAAAGCCAAGTGCCTTTAGCTTTTGACTGAACCTTGCTTAAGCCAAGTGTTCAGCATATGGCTGAACCTGGGCATATGGCTGCCCAGGCTGGGAGCTTTCTGTGAAGGTGTCTTGATACAAGCCTGGTGACCATAGGGAGAGGGCTGGGATTGCAGGTACTGGCTCCCAGGAGAATATCTGCAGTCTGCCATGTACAAAACCAGCTCTGGTGTGTGAGAGGAAAGGTCCTGAAACGCTCTTGGGAGCTCAGGCTCTGGAACACTTGATCTGCCCTGCTGGGCATGTGGGCATGTACAGCTCTGCAGGTCTGCAGGGAAAGCAGGCTGGGCAGTTGCAGCCTGAGCTCTGTTCACCTCTGGGTCTCTTGCTGTTAAACAAACTCACATCTTAAGTAGTAAAACTCACTCGGATGTCTTGAACTGCCTTGTGCTGATCATTTGAGGATTAAAACCGGCCAAAATTTCAGCTGCTTTTACACAGATACTTGAGCAAATAGCAAGTTCCTTTGCTCTTTTTGTCATGCTGCCTCCTAATGCTGTGTCTTGTCTCAGGCCACTGAACAGCTGATGAGCGATATTCTACGGCAGGCGCTGGCTGTGGCGTACCAGACAGCTCCTCACAACAGGTACAGCACGGGGCTGCTCTGCCACTGCTCGTGGCACTGACCGTGCAGTGGCTTCAGGGGTTTAGTCAGGCTTTGTATGGCTCAGACCACGAGACTGAGGGAATTTATGGACTATACTCTGAGAAGAGCCAAGCTTTAGGGGAGGTTGTCGTTTCGTGGCTCCCTAGTAGGAAAGGATGGGAACACAAACATTAAAAACCAAGGCAGGATTCTCTGCTGTTGCCATGCCTCAGAGGCAGATGACCTCCTTCTGCAGAGCCACACTGGAAGGACCTGCTCACTCTTGTCCATCTCAGGTTACTGACTGTGTAGACAGTCTAGCCATGGCCTGCCAGAACTTAAACTAAATAATCTCTTTATTTTACTGATACACACTGTTCTGCCTCAGACACTGAGTGATTTTTTTTTTATAGAATCATAAAATAATTTGGATTAGAAAGTACCTTAAAGATTATCTTGTTCCACCATGCCATGTGCAGGGACACCTTCCACTATCTCAGGTTTCTCCAAGCCCCATCCAACCTGGCCTTGGACACTTTCAGGGATGGGCAGCCACAGCTTCTCTAGGCAATCTGTCCAGTGCCTCATCACCCTCAAGTAAAGGTGCCTCATCACGCTCAAGTAAAGAATTAAAAAAAAAAAAATCTGATGATTAGGCCACATTTTGATTGGGCATGATTTGGGATAGCTTAAACAGATTTTTAAAAACCAAACACTATGAGAAAACACTAAGTTTAAGTATTCACTTGTATGCAGTTAATAAATATTTTACATAATATATTTAAAAGTACATATACATGTTATATATAGAAGTCCCCAACAGTTATGTTATACAAGTTCAAGAATTCATACTTTAGTACTTGATTGTCCTGTCCCAGTGCCCAAGAGGTTTCTCCCCAGTCATCTGAGGGGCTTATTTT
Source organism: Regulus satrapa (assembly GCA_013396955.1). Lineage (NCBI taxonomy): Eukaryota > Metazoa > Chordata > Aves > Passeriformes > Regulidae > Regulus > Regulus satrapa. Next base: position 294,634 of record VWZN01004878.1, read on the forward strand.
GTGCTGTGATATTTTAATGCTTTGCCTGCATTGCTCTAATACCTGCTCTTATATATATTTTTTTTCTTTGATTGTTATTTTTGACTTGCTGCTTTATGGACATATGTTTTTTTGTGTATTATAATAGCATCTCTGATGCATTCCCTGCAGGACTCCAAGAGAGATCACAGTGATGAATATTCACAAAGCCATCTGTAATATTCCCTTTCTTGACTTCCTCACAAACAAACATATGAAGATACTAAATGAGGAGCAATGAAATAGAGCAGAGAAGGTGCTACAGGAAAGGTGGATTTATGACTGAAGTTGGGCTGACAAATCCAGTATTTCTGTAGGACACTATTACATTTTTAACATTGGGCTACTAGATTGTTACCTCCAATTAAAGATGCACCTTAATGCAACACAATGATGCTCTGTTCCAAATCAAGTTGTTAAATGTCAGTGTTTACTTGGTAAGTATATGTTCAGTGGCTGAACAAACATTGTCAGTTTGCATCGAGTTGCTAGCTGTGAGAGACTCCACAGGCCTGGTCCCTCTGAGACGCATCTGCTGGTGAGACTGAGCTGGTTTTTAAGATGAGAAATTATGTTTTTTAATGCAGTCTACCTATGAGTTGGTTTCCCCATGCAGTGAGTAGGGCACGTGCTTTGACACTCTGAATATGGGAAAAGTCAAAGGCAGCTCTGTAAGGTGGGCAGTTTGAGTAGTTGGGTGGATTAGGTGTGGATTTGGGGGAGCACAATGCTGATGGCAGCAGCAAATTCGGCCATTCTTGCACGAGCATGATGTATGTGACTGAGAAGACAGCTGGATAGGTTTGTCAGCAGCTTACTCAGCTAAGTGTCACCTAACCAAATTCCTTGCCTCTCTAGAGGAGGCGTCAGGTGCCACCTTTCGTAGTCACCTTGGAAAGGGTAGGTTGGCACATCCTCAAGCAAGGTGAGCGAACCACAATGAGGCTTGGGAGCATTTGACTGACCACTTGTCCTACGTGGGAAAGGAGAGGAGCAAAGACAATATTTAGGGTTTGTGGGCTTGGGCTGGCTGAAACATTTTGCTTGCCCAGTGAGTGCCTCCCCCAGCTGCCAGAAGGTTTGAAGAGTGCTGGAGGGCATTTGACCAGCAGTGTTGTACCAGTCTTAATGTTGTAGCAGTATTCACCAAGTATCAGCCTAAACTGTGAAGTGCTGTGGGAGCAGTGCTGCTTTTGCTTGAGAGATCTGTTCAACACAGACCTGGTGGGATTGAAAAAAATCAAAGATTTGCTGCTTGTGGGGAGATCCTCTGATGTCTTGACTGCAGGAAGAAGTTCTGCTACTACACCGCAGCACTTACCTGTCTCAGGAACACCAGTGGTGAGGGAGACATGTCTGCAGCCTGGCTATCAACACCTTGCTGAAGAAAGCTTTGCTGACAACATCCTGACCACCCCTTTGTCCTGCCCCACGGGTGCTCGCTGGTAGTGTGAATAAGCCATTGTGAATTTGCTGGGACTCCTGTGGGACTGTCGTGCTTTTGGCATGCTTGTTTTGTCTGGCAGTGCTGTCATGGGTGGAGCGTGGGCCAAACAGCCAGAACCTCCAGTGCGCTGATCTCAGCTGGGTCTCTGATCTGCTGCATGGCCTTTGATTTAATCACTCTGTGCCTCAGTTTCCCCATCTCTGAGCATGGGGAGCAGGATACCTACCTCACAGGGGTGTACTGAGGCCTCGCTCTTGTTGGTGCCGTGCTTTGACAATACAAAGCCTTTTATAAACATTAAACTACAGCTATCTTTCTTGGCCTGGGGTAGGAGCAGAATGTTATCATTTGGTGCTTTTTTGGGGCTAGAAGACAGGCAATGGTAACTACAGTAGCGTGCAGGAACTGTGAAAAATGCTTTGGTTAGAGGCTTCAGACTTGGAAGGAGAACGGTCTGTTTGATGCAGTGTGAGAACTGAAGAAAGCACTGTGTACTTCAGATAGGATGCCACCTGTCTTCTCCACCTTAAATAAAACTGGGTCTGCAGGAAAGCCCCTCTCAGTTCATCACAGCTATCAGGGAGCTGCAGTTCTGTTGAATATAAGAGTGGCAGAACCTGACCCCTGAATCCAGGAAATGGGACCAATGGAAGAAATCCAAACAGCATTCAGAGAAGGACTTAAATGCCCCCTCGGAAGGACGTTACAGATGCTTTGGATTCAAAAGCTAATCCTGGCTTGCTCGGGTGAGCTGAGTGCAGGATTGCCTGTGAAAGGGAAGGGCACAGCTTAGCCCTGACATTACTATCTGTGGAGGTCAGTGTGACGGAGTTGAGCAGCAGTGATTATGTTTCAGCTCAGTGTTGAGTTGGGAGAAATCCAGGTAGCTGCAGACCTGCAGGCCTGAAATCCAGGAACTGCTTTGTAGGCTGTAGTGAACTTGGGGTCTGTACTGCTTTCAGGCATCCCCATGCACTGTATGAAAGAGAAGGACACTGTCAAGATCCCTGTCATTATCACAGCAGCCTGCGGATTCTGTGGGAACAGCCTCTTGGGCAAACTCAGTTGTGCTATGATCTGCAGTGATGTCGAGTCTGTGTGCAGTTTTGGGTGCCACAATATAAAAGAAGGTATTAAGCTATTGGAGAGCATCCAAAGGAGGGCCACAAGGATGGGGAAGGGTCTGGGGGGGAAGCTGTAGGAGGAGCGCTGAGGCCACTTGGTCTGTTCAGCGTGGAGGAGACTGAGGGGAGAGCTCACTGCTCTTCAGCATCCTCCCAAGGGGGAGGTACCAGTCTCCTCACTCGTCACCAGTGACAAGACCTGAGGGAAGGGCATGAAGCTGAGTCAGAGAGGAGGTTTAGGTTGAATATCAGGAAAATATTCTTTAGCCAGAGGGTGGTTCGGTACTGGAACAGGTTCCCCAGGGCAGTGGGCACAGCACCAAACCTGTCTGAGTTCAAGAACCGTTTGGACCACGCTCTCAGACACGTGGTGTGAATTGGTGTGACTTGTGCAGGGCCAGGAGTTGGAGTCAGTGATCCTTGTGGGTCCCTTCCAACTCGGCGTGTTCTGCGATTCTGTACACATGCATTTCCAGCCCCTGCCTCTTGCAGGCTTTGTTTCTGGGATTCTGATAACACCCAGAGTAGCTGGAGCGTGTAGTATGCAGGAGCTCATCTTTGGGCTTCTGTTTGTAGCTTCTTTGCCTGTGTCCTGCTTTTCTCTGAGGAATGGAGTTTCAGAAAAAGTCCTGAACCTGGCCCTCAAGCAGGCAGGTAGAGACCCCTCATTCCTAATGGGGTTCTTGTAGTGGAGATCTATTGCTACATTTCTGAGCAACCACAGGTTATTCTCCTAGGAGATGCTATATTATTAGTATATAAAGTTTGCTGAAGAAAAATAAACTGTTAAAAGCAGATAGAAAATGACAGATTTGTTTAGTTCTTCAGACGTAGGAAACATTTGCAACAAGTTCTTTGCATTTTAAATAGTGGTGGGAGAAAAATTTGTTGGTGAAAAATTCCTGTGGGAATGGCTTGGAGATAAGATAGAGGTTGTGGAATTTCACACATCCCTTCAGGCGTTTGTGGAATGCTACAGGTGCGATGTGTTGAAATGTCATGGTATATTTCTCTGGCTTTCTGAAGAGTTAAAGATCTCTTTATGAATATTGCCCCTATTTGTAATGCTGAGTGTTTAAATCCTTCATGTTATCTGTATTATACTGTATAATTGTGTAATATACGTATGTTTACAATAAATTCTTTTATTAGCTGTGCTAGGATTGTCTTGACTGTCACTTGTCACTCAGTTTCTCCAGATCCACGGATACTTTTGTGTTCTGTGTATTCAGAATGTTATAGTTAGTTCTGGATAAGAATTGGTAGTTGAGGAATTTGTCTGAAGGAAAAGGTTCTTTTCCCCTTTTCTAGTTATTTTTTAAAGTTCCTGGGTTTGGAAGCTGGGGGAAGGGAAGCCAGGAGCTGAGCCCCTCCAAACCTTTCATCGTCCAGAGCAGCCTGCTTACATAGTAAGGCACTGGTTTGAGTGGAACCTTACTTTTTAAAAAGTAAGGTGGGATGAGGTTGGCCAGCTGCCAGACACACACCCAACTGTTCTCACTGCCATTCAGAACTCAGGAGACAGTAACATGGCTCATGTGGGGGTCAGGATGCTGGACCACAGAATGACTAAGTTTGGAAAACCTTTAAAGGTCACCGAATCCAGTAGTGACTGCCAAGCCCACCGTTAACCATGTCCACAAGTACACCTACGGGTCTTTTAAATGCTACCAGGATGGGGATGCCACCACTTCCCTAGGCAGATCCACAAAGTCAGTGGATAAAAACAGGGACATCGTGTACTGGTTACTGCCATAGGCAAAACAGGCTCGACTTGGGCAAAATTAGCTGAGCTTATTGCCAAATAGAAGCTAGGAGGGTGAGAGACAAAGACGGGAAAATAAAAAAAGAAAAACCAAAAAAAACACCACCAAAATGCTTTCCCCCCGACCTCTTTTCTTTCTCAGACTGATGTCTTCACTCCTTCACGGCTGCGTCCTCCCTCCCTCAGGGTGGCCCGGCTCCTCCGACGGCTCCGGCGCCCTCAGCTGCCTGGGGGCTGCGGGAACCGGCAGTGTCCGGCCCGGGCAGCCCCTCCCTCACTGAGACCTCCCCGCAGAGATTCCCCTCAGAGAACCCCTCACAGCTCCCTCCCCTCACAGCTCCCTCCCCTCATAGACCTCCCCTCACAGCTCCCTCCCCTCAT
>VWZN01004878.1:299594-316095 GCA_013396955.1 Regulus satrapa
CCTCCCCTCACAGCTCCCTCCCCTCATAGACCTCCCCTCACAGCTCACTCCCCTCACCGCTCTCCTCTCACAGCTCCCTCCCCTCATAGACCTCCCCTCACGGCTCCCTCCCCTCAGAGGCCTCCCCACAGCTCCGTCCCCTCCACCCCTTGCCAGTGCTGGGCACTCGACACGGACAGGAACCGAAAGAGGAAGCAAATTTACCAAACTTCTGTGTTCTCCCCGTCCTGTGGGGAGGAGCCGCCGGTCATTGTGAATAGACTAACACGCCGTTGCTTTTGAAGTGCTGCAGAACTCCGCGTTAGTGCTAAATGCCACAGAAGTGCCGCCTGCCCTGGAAGTAAATACAGCCTTTCTGGGCTGCATGGCACCAGTAATCCATTTGTGCCAAACCAGGTTGGTCCTTAGGATCAGGCATTACCACAGTTGCCAAAGTAGAGGAAATAAGTAAGGTAGAGGTGGTAGGTTTGCATCTGATTGTTCACTCTTAAAGAAATTAGTGCAATGCAGAGGGAAGCGTGCAGTTTATGAAAGCAAGCAAATCAGTAATGTGCTGCTGGCAAATTTTCCAAGTTCACAACAAAAGTTCTCCTGAGCAATGGTGTATTTCCCACCCCAAAGCTTATATTGAGCATGTGGCAGTGCAGGTATTCACCATTCACCTTCAGCATCCCAACAGGCCAGGTGTCAGCAGGATTAAACAAAGCAAGCAGGTTCAGTGTCACCTTAGAGGTAGTAAATTCTAAAGTTACAGGTGTAAAGCCTTCCTTTTTAAAGGACATTTCTTCATGTGTCAAATAACCCTTACTCGCAGTGTGATTCAGAGTCAAAAATCCTTGAGGGACTTGGACATGGGCCCAGAGCACTTGGGAAGACAAATACTAGTGTGAGAGCAGCGTTGGAAGCAATCCTGGCACCACAACCCCCTGGAGCCTGCAAAACTCGTGTTGATTTGGCTACTTCGGAGAAACTTGGTGTGATACCTTTCAATTTGGCTGAGGCAGGCATTTTTCATACAAAATCAGGTAAATTGCAGACATTGACAGCCTGTGGCATCACCCTGGACCTTACAGTGGTAAGTACCTGCTCACTTTTCCTTCTGTTTGTTGCTCATGTACATTGAGCAGCAGCTTGTGAGCCTTTGGCTTTCTCCTGGAAGTTTTTTGAGACATAGGTAGAAGAGCTATTGCACTGTCTAGGGGAGCTGGTTGTGTCTTTAGCACTTTTACTGACTGATATCTTGGGAATAACTGTAAAGCAATGGTCTCTTTTTAATATTCAACACTATCACCTTTTCCTGTGATTTATGTGAGATGGCAGAGTGAAACTGTGGTGAAACTTCACGGGGCAGTGTGGGTACTGCAAAAAGGGGTATTCAGAGCACGGCATCTGCATCCAAGTGGATCAAACCCCTGTGCAATTCATAGGGAATGCAGCTGGGCCACAGCTCTGAGTGTGCCTTCAGGCTGTCCTTGCAGGGGGCTGTGCCTGGGAGAAAGCTCTAGGAGTAAGGAATTGACTGCTCATGGCTCTGAATGTATCCCTGATACCTTGCTCCATGTCCAGTGTGCCCTGCTCTCGTGCAGTCACAAATTGTACTGTGAGGCTGAATACCTGAGGGTTGTGTTTTACAGCAACAACAGCAAAAAACAGAGAGAACCAATAGCCAAAATACATTTTAATTTATTAAATTAAATCCAGTCCATTTGATAAAATACAAGCTTTTTATATTACCAATTTGTTTAAACCTGGGTCATTTTTTTTAAGAAATACAGTCAATTAAGAAGAGATAATAGACAATTTCCTTTTTACTTTTTTTCCCCCTTGCTGTTAATAAAGTCCAGGATTGAAATGAACTTAAATTGTTTGAACAAAACTGTTAAAAACACTATAAAGAGATTAAACAAGCAGATTGAATTTTTAGAAACATCTAACATGCAAAACTTTTTAGCACAGTTTGAATGCCTCAAATGAATTTCCTGAAAAATTAATTTCCTGAAAAATTATTTTGGCAAGCACTGGGATTACTGCAGGTTTCTCCAAGGATGAGTGTGGGAAGAGCCATCCCTTGTCCCAGGCAAATGCAGCTTACTGCAGGTATTCCCTATTCCTGTGGCTGTGTTCAATCCCACTCTAGATAACAGGGATGGCACCATTAAATTCTTACATAATGCAGTGAGAAGATGCTGTCTGCATGTATTGCAAGTACAATTCACATGCCAACAGCTCAAAATTTGTTCTTATGGGAATTTCAAGCAATGCATACATTTTTGCAGAATCCCTGAAGTTCATTAAATTTGCCTTAAGACTTCAGCTAGTAAGAAGGTTAAGAAAGAATCCTCCTGTGTTAAAAGTCTGTTTCATTACAGATGAATGAGTACCTGATCACTGTTCAAGTCTGAGAATAGTTTCCCTTTGCTCTGGACAGCACACAGGTGTTGCAAACACAAAGTTCAATTTTTTTTTTTTCCCAAAATAATTAGTAAAACCATTAAATAAGCAGTAGACTAATCATATCGCATAAGTTATCGAAATAGAAATTGTAAAGTCTTGATGAACAAAGGCTAAAAAAATGGTTTCTTAAAACACAGGTACCTCAGCAAAAGTTAAATGCGCAGCAGTCTAAAAAAATCAGGTTGAGAACAATGACTCTTGAAACGGCCTATCTTAAAAATGACAGATGGCTTACATTCTACATTACATTTTTCTTTAAGAAGAATTTCTAACATTCACTTGTGGTTGTTCCTAGCATTAACATTACCAATATACAGGCGATAATTTAGGAATTTCAAGGCAATATTTTCCACCTTGCATATGCAAAGAGTTAACATTTATTAAAAGTATAAGCATATCCTTTTCATTAAAGGATCACAAATTGCTTTAGGTAAAGTCCATGTACAATATTTACAGTCACCCTAACAGCTATACAAATTACATAAGTATCTTAGATCCTCTGGAGGGTGCTTGGCTCTATCCATGCACTCCTCTCCAGCCTGTGCATGGCTGTCAGGGCTGTCTCCTGGAGTTCAGTCCTCTCTTGCTCCTGCATCAGCTCTCCAATTTTGGAAATATCCAGCTTCCCAGCCTTAAAGGCCCAGGACACTGCATGTGCCAGATTTATTTTAGAGTTCAATGATATTGGCTTCCTCCAGCTTCTAAAGCAACTCTGGAAGTTCAGATCAGCCCCTTTGAAGCTGTGCTTTCTGGTGATGCCATTTGAGGTCCTACTCCCAAAACTCCTCAAGAAGCTCAGAAGTCAGCCAGACTACTCCCCATCTTTGAGTGGCCTACTTAGAGGGTGTTGCTAAATAAAACTGCTTTGGGTTTTAATTATCCATCCCGCTTGCGATTGTTTTCCCTCCTACCCTGTGTCTTTCTGAGTAGGGAGATTGCCTGCGATCCTGCCTTTGCTGCCCAAAGTCAATCTCCTAATGTGACGCCAGCTGGCAGAGTGATGAACCTGCTCCTGTGAAAAACTAGGTCACTCCTTGCAGCGTGTGTTGCCAGTTCTGAACCAAGCGCTTTGCGGTTTGTTGTGTTAACAGAAAGTGTGTGTGCATATCATTAATCACTGGAGCTGCTTTTGATAACACCGGTTCTTTGATCTTAACACTCCTCATGAAAATTGCATAGTGATACATCTTAACAGAAACTCCGCCTTTAAGCTGCCTGGCTGTGAGGAGGGTCCAGGTTCACACGTTGAGGATCCGTGATGGCGCCTGGAAAACAGCAGAAGGGTTGGGGGAGAACCTGGTCTTCACCTCTGGGATCTAGTGGGATGAAGAAGGGAGAAAAGCATTAGTGCGACATAGGATACAACTGCCCAGAGAGTTTGAGGGGCCTGGGGTGTTGTGAGGCTCTGTGTGCTCTCCCTGAGGGGCCTGGGGTGTTGTGAGGCCCTGTGTGCTCTCCCTGAGGGGCCTGGGGTGTTGTGAGGCTCTGTGTGCTCTCCCTGAACCACTGCCCATGTGTTGGCCACTGGGCATCAGTGAGATTGGCCCTGCTGTACAGGGTGACTCAAGGACAGATGTGATGCTGGGCCAGCAAGGAGGGGCTGGTTGTAACCCAGCCCTTGGACCTTGAGGTGTGGGGTGTGATGGGGATACCCATGGCTGCCTCTTCACAAAGCCCTGCTGGCCTCACAACAAATTCACTGCTGGATGGGTGCTGGATTTAAGTGAGAGGAATTACAGTGGTGTGTGTCTGGTCCCTAAGCTTTTGGAGAATGCCATCCAGGCTCCATCAAAATGTTCCATTGTTATGTTTTATGGGGCCACAGTCTATGTCTGCTGTGATGAGATGCAGGCCTGGAGGACCCAAAGGAAAAAAAATGGTTACTGGACATGCCAGGCTGTTAAACTGCAAGGACCTGGATAAGGATGTAAACTTCTCACGCCTGGAGGAAAGGCAGAGATAACAGTGGTTGCTTTCTCTGATGTCTGTGGAATCAGAATTTCATGCAATATGTAGCCCCTGTAGTTGTACTGAAGCATGAAGGACACCTGGATGATTCTGTCATCCCTAATGCTGAAAACTCCAAGGATTTTATATAGGACTGGCCGTAGATGAGCATCCAGCCCAAGACTCTGGGTGAATCTGGCCAGAAAACATGAAAGGGCCGAAAGCTCTGCTGGGTATGCTGATGGCACCATCAAAACAGAGAAAGAAATGCAAAACTACAGGCAAAGAGAGTATAGGGAAACAGGGAAAGCTATTGATCTCTGGTTGTTGTTTCATTGTTCTGATTTTTCCATTCCTCTGGGGATGTGTCTGACACACTAAGGAACAAGTGAGATGTCACAAACAGCACATGCACAGCTCAGTGGCTGGGGAGAAGCAGCGGCCTGAATCCTACATGTAGGCTGTCAGGACATACCATAAACCTGATTCCCACATCTCTGGCAAAGCCAGGAGCTTCAGGAAAGAGGGAAAGGACTAATGTGAACCAGTCCAGATATGAACCAGGGTGAGTCTGACTTCTCTTTGGACTGGTGGCTCCTTGGCACCATCTTCATTCCTGACTAGACCTTTGCCATGCTTTCTGTTAGACTGTGATGGCGCCCTGGGGCTCAGGACGTGGGACCTTTGCTCGCGTGGTTCACAGTTCAGCGTCCTTGGTAGCATGTGTTTGTGTCTAGGACTCCAATCTTCTCTTTCCTTTCCTCAAGAACTGGGATAGGAACCTTCAGGGGTTTATCTAGGACCCCCTTCTTTGCATCCCATCTGACAAATTGGAAAACACAGTATTTTGGTTACCCGGGGCCAAAATGCAGAATTAAATTAACAAGGGTGAAATACAAGGTTTAAGGGTTAAGTGCAAGGTCCATCCTCATCAGTGCACCTCAGTAAACAGCCCAGATTATTCAGAGCAAGAAGGAAGTTTTGGTGAGGTTTGCAAGTTCTGTTTTGCCTGAGGTCACTGTCCCACTTTCAGCAGAGCTGGCTATACCCATCGTGAGCCTTGTCGCAGCAGTGTGCCAGCAATCCTCTGCGGAGGAGGCACTTGACTGTCTGCTGATTAAACACTTCTTCCTTGTCTCCTCCAAGGCAAAGATTTACTTTTCACATGTGGCCCTGGAGTAGCTGCTGTTACCTCTACTGGCACGGCACACTGCGGCTGGGGAGTTCAGCCCCGGCCCCGGCTCTGCCTTCTGAGTCATTCAGTGCAGCCTGTGAACAATTCCTGGGGTTGGCTGGGAGGTGCTGTTCTCTTTGGTGGTCTAACTCAAAAGGCTGCTAAAACAAAGCCTTGTCGGTGTGTACTTTCTGTTCCTCTGGAGATGGGGAGTGTGGGGGACCTGTCAGGGAAAATGCTGAGCACAGAATGTTTCCTCATGAGATTTTCAGTAGCACATGTGTTTCACAACAAGAAAATTATCTTTGCTGGTATAGAGAAACTCACAGAAAAAATGGTGGAAATTCACACATGGCCGATCACATCCATGTCCTCCTTGGCATTCATAGTGGGGGCAGCTTCTGCCCACACCAGCAAGGGGGAATTCTGTGCTGTCTGTGCAGGTGCTGTTCCTTAGGCAGAGATCTGCAAAGATTCCCAGGCAAACACCTGTTTGCCAGAAGCTGAATCACACTCTGTAGCCCCAGTGCTAGTCCAAGTGACTGCTCCAAGTTAGTGCAGAAGGTGTTAGTGGCACCTTACACACAGAGAGGTGATGACACACACCTTGTACACAAGGTATCCAACTGGGGAATTGTAAATCTTGAACTTCCTGTCATGCAGTTTAAAATCTCTATCTTGGGTTGAATTATGATCAGTTACAGTATGGCATTGTCTAGCACCCCTTTCTGAAGGCAAGGGATGGCCACATGACCTAACGGGCAAGGACAAAACAGTTGCCAATGAGGATTTTATCTCATATGCACCACAGCAATCAAATATGAGCAATTCCTGATGTGTACTTTGGGCTTTATTCACGGGGACTTTAGGATTTTTAAAAAAACTGCTAATTACCTTAAAGTCTGCCTTGTAGCTGGACTCTTGAACAAAATGGTCTTCTGGGATAATGAAGCCTTGTTTTGACTTTATAGGCCTGGATGGTTTTGCTCCAGTCCATGGACGATACTCTTGTCTGAAACGAGATTGTCAAGACAGAAGAACTCGTAAAAGACAACATTCTCCCAGGGTACTTCTGCTCAGAGTGCTTGCAAAGCCAGAAGGCAAGGTGGGATACAGTCAGCTTGCAAGGCTGAACCTGCCTGAGGCATGCTGAGATATGAGAACTGAGCCTAGCAGCCTGCTTCTCTCAGAAAGATGGAACAGGGCACACACTGGGCTAGCTGGATTCCCTGACTTAACTCTTCTCTTATTACTACAAAATGTGCTCTCTCCTGCAGGTCATTGATGTTTCCCTCCTGGATAAGAAGACAAGGGTAACTTTTTGCATGCTAACCATTTACAGTGTAAAACATTGTCTGGCACCTTGGCCGCTTACACTGTAAGAGCCCTTGGTCTGGCGTGTGGCCCTCAGATATGCAGAGAGTCTGCTGATGTTCCCATACTTGGCTGTGGCTCTCTCAGCAGCAGGCGTGTTTGCCAGTGTGGGCTGTGCTGCACAGCTGTGCCAGCTCAGTCTGAACTGCATCCAAAGGGAGACACCGTCTCACAGCTGGCAGATGCTTACGCCGATGATTTTCCTTCAGATGGGGGAAAGTGCATTAAATCTGCATGATGATGCCCGAGAAGGCATAGCTGCTCCAAGAATAAGTCAGCCAAGGGTCATCTGAGAATTGGGAGCAGAGGCTGCACTGAGAAAGGGGCAGCACCTTTCAAGAGCATTGCAGGGTCTGCTTAGTTCAGCTGCCAGCTCCTTTCTGCAGCCTTCCCTCTCTTCTCTGCACCCCTTGTCACAAACAGGTCTCACTAATGCCCTTGCCATTAGGACTTTCTGGATGCTGCAGCAACAGCCAACTCAACTGTCTTGTTGCTCAGAGGAAGTCTGCTCTGTTTGTGTGTGTATTTCTGGCAACCAATTCAGGCAGCCTCTGTAGCAAAAGGAGAGGTGGCTAACCAAGATGTGACAATCTTCTTTTCATACCCTGGCATGGTACAATAACTGTATTTCACTATCTGCTTATACACAGGATCAGGAGGTAAAACTGAAGCTTGTTTTAATGTGTCAAGCTTATCTTTGATCACAGCCTTTCTGAGTTTCATTTTCCCAAGCATGCTATTTGCTATATTTATAATAGTTGCAAATTCCTCTTTTAAATATCTAACTTAAAGTGCAGAACTGTGGAGTATTATTTTAGAATGCGTAGTTTGGACTTGATCCTTTCAGCACATTTTGGATAATGTCCTATGGAGGAACTTCCTGCTGTTGGAAAGCACAGCCAGGCCCCTGTCAGGGCTGTTGATGTGCATTGCAAATCTTGTTTATAATCAGTTTGTTCTTGCTGTCCTCAGCTGCCACCTTCTGCCTCCTCTGCACCATGCTGTTTGGGCCTGCTCAGGCAGCAGGTGAATGCCCGTGCTGCTCCCGTGGTGCTGGCGTTCCTGCTCCCTTCCTGGAGCCTCAGGATAAGGCAGCACTTTTGAAGAAAGGTGATTTTGGCCAAGCTGTGCCCCAAGAAGGCAACCTTTCAGCAGGGAAGCCCAGATGTGAATGAAAGCAGAGTTAAATCTGACCTCTGTTCTGCTGCACAGCCAGAGGGGGAGGACACGGCTACTGGGCAAAATACCAGCAAAATACCAACAAAACCGTGTTACACCCCTCCAGTTTCTAGGAACTGGAACCTGCTGTTCCACATAAAGCCCGATTTCCTCAAGAATGCTGGTGGCATTGATTCCTAACCATTCATCCTTGTGCTGACGGCTCTCCCCGCTGCAATGGAGTGTGTCTCCACTTTCAATGAATGACTGTGCTGCCTGTCTGTGCAGCCAGCTCTGTCCCGATGCTTTATAGCAGATCATTTGCTGATTTGGCAGGCCCCCAAACACAGTCCTTTTGGATCACAAGACCCTCATTTTGGCTGGATGTCAAACTATTCTCCTCTCAGACTGGAGAGTCAAAACTATTTTTGAGGCACCTACATGCACTGAGGAAATGCTCTACGCAGAATCAGAAACATAAGGGCAGATACAGTCATGGTCCACACTACAGCATCATTTCTGATTTGGAACTGGGATTTTGCTCTTGGGCAACCCAGAACTCTGAGCCAAAAGCAAAGGGTAGAACAAAACAGACAGCTTAGCTTCTTGGGAGTTGAGGTACTTAAAAGAAAGAAAGGAGTATAATAACCTTTGGTCAAAGAAAATGCAGCTAACTAGATTTGCTCTGTCGCTAAGCTTGCAGGATGCATGCTCCCATCTCCAGCTGCATATCCAAGGAAGAACAGCAGGGCAAATATCAGTCTGGTGACTTGACTAGAAATCAGTCTTGGAGTCCTGAGTGGAGTCAATCTGATCAAAGCCTGGGGAAGAGGAATGACCTGGTTTTAATGTTACTTAGTTTAAGATGTCAAGTGCCAAGATTAGTGACTGTCTTCCCCTTTGTACCCTGAGTAGTGTGACATCCAGCTGCTGCTGGGGATGAACATGCAAGACTGACTGTTGCTGCTTCATCCTTCCCGCTGCACCCCCCTCCTCCTCCCCTTGTGCCTAGACAGCAGCAGTTGTGGGGTTATTTTGGGACTGCAAGGACCTGCAGTGGAGGGAAAGTAGCCTCCATGCCCAGAACTCAGTGACCAGGCTCTCTTCAGATTCTGTTTTGTCCTCTGCTCTTACAACCAAGAGGTGAGAGTTTTGATCCTCATAAAGAGAAATAACCCTGTGGTACTCAAAGTACTGAACCACTGGGGCTGTGAAAGAGAAAGACCTCCTGGGTAGCATACAGTAGGGAGCATACATACATTTAAAACAGTAGGGATCAAACATACCTTTAAAACAGTAGGGATCAAAAGGGAAGGGCTGCTTTTTTGTGTACTGCTGTTTCTTTACCTCTAACTCACTCTAGGAAGAATCAAGAAGCAGCTTTTTGCACGTGGGTTGCCCCAATGCTTTGATCATATAAATCACTGCTTTTTCAATTGTTTCCTTGCTCTTTCTCAAAATCAGTCAATAGAGCCTGAGAAAAGGCATTTCCTTTGTAATGTGTGGGGATGTGTCTGTAGGGGAAGGTCTGAATCAGTGCAGTGTGGAGAGGGAGGCTTGTGGCCTGCTGGGACAGTTTAACCCCTGTGGCGATGAGAGGTGGAGCAAGTGGGAGTACAAATAATGTATAGGCTGGAAACAAAAAAAAAAAGAAAAAAAAAAAAGCACTGGATTGTTAATTACCAGGGCATTGTGATGAAGCCCAGCATTGATGAGAGCTGTTTCACTGAGCTGGTGCTTATGTGCCACCTCCCGCCCTGGGTGAGCAGGACTGCCTGCCTGTGCCAGGCTGTCAAACAGCTGAGACAGGGGGCCAGGCAGGAGAGATGTCCCCACCATCATTCATCGGGTGGCCTTGCAGACTTCAGGGCATGATTTGGGAATGATGGATTTGGGATTGGTCCTTCTCTTCTTTCCAAACGCAGTGGCTGCTGCTGCTGCAGCTCAAGCTGCTGAATGCTGTGAATTACACCGTGACCAGCCTATGTGCTGCCTCCAGATCTTCCCCCGTTTCATGTGCTCTGCTAATGCTTTCTGCTTAGCCAAGAAAGCTGTCTGCAAAATTCTTTTTATTTCACTGACCTAGTGAAAATCTAGCCTAGAAAGCTTTTTAATGTCACCGAGGTGGAGAGCACTTCTGTTAAGCACAGGGAGGCAGACAGTGGGAATCCCAACAGTTTGCAGCTGTTTGCAGTGCTGGGGCTGCTGTTCCCATACAGATTTATCTTCAGCATTGATAGTCATACACCACCAATGCCAGAACAGTTGTCATTTTAGTACCTCATCTTTATGTCACGGTTTGCTTTGCATAATTAATTATCAGTGGCAGTTCTGAGCCACTGCATAACATTTCTTATTTAGGAATTGGAGAAAAAGGCTCATTCTGTATAGCTGACTGTAACTACAAGCGATGCTGCCTCACCTAGTCTGTGTTCATTCCTCTGCCCTCTTCCTTCTCATACCCAGCACACCAGTGAAAATTAAACAGCATAATGAACATTCTTCCAGATTTCCCTTTAGAAGGAAACTTTTGTGCACAGCTTGGGTGTCTGTTATTTTGTTCTGAAAGTACAAAGTACTCTGGATGTCCCCTGGGGAAGCCAGACTGCTGTGGGAGAGGTTTTGGCAGAAGGTGTGGGGTGTGAAATGTCTCTGTTTGCTACACGTTTCTTCCCAGGCTGCTGTCAGGGCCGTGTCTCTGCTCTGCCCAGGCAGAGCTGGGCAGCCAGCAGTGCTCTGCCAAGGGACAGGCCAAGTCCACTTGTTGGCAAAGACCTCCATAGGTCAGGGAGGATGCTGTGATGTCTCCTGGAAAACAGATTACTGCCAATGTTACAAGTTATGGCCACAGTGAGAGCTCTGCGTGACAAAGGCAGGAGCTCTCCTGGATAGATGGAGCCATTAAACTGCTGCTCCTCGGAGCTGTGTCAGACACCGGTGGGGTGCCCTTCCAAGCCTTGCACGCAGGGGCAGATTGTGCCCTTTCTCCTATCCAGCCAAAGAGCCCAGAAGGAGAGAAATGGGGGAAAGGAAAGGCTGAAGGAGAGGGAAAAAAGAGGGGTAGAGAAAAGACATAGAGAAAAGATAGACACCAGCACACAGGAATTACAGAGGAGGAAAGCAGAAGCCACCTGGATATTTCCTGTCTCAACTCTCACCTCCAGTAAGGTCAGGCAGTACCTGGAGCTGTTCATAAGTCACAAGAAGGAAGCAACAGTAAAAGGCTTGAATGAGAGTACAAGACAAGACCCCTAAGACTCAGGGTGAGTTTTAGGGGCTTGCTTTGCTCATGGGCAGATGCCCAAGGAAGGAGCACTTACATTGGTGTGACAGGACAGGCAGCTGCTTCTCTTTTGTCAGAGCTGTGTGACTGGGGAGGCATGGGTAGGCCTGACGGTCTTGACTTCTGCCATCCACCCATTTTCCATTCTTTCACTCTAACCTAAGGCTGAGTGATTTTAAGTGGAGGAAATTCCTCCTACTTTAAGGAACATCTTTGAATCCCACATTTCAGTTCTACAGCATCATTTGCACAACAGACACCCTCTCTTGAGCCCCTGTTCCCAGCCCCACTGTGTGTCTCCTCACACACCTCTGAACCCCTCCAAGCCCGCTCTGCCCCAGCCTGGCAGAGCACAGTGAGTCTCTCTGGATCCATCCCAATGCCTGCATCAAGCAAGCTTACTTCTTAAATAGCATAAAAATCAGGGGCTTGAGTATTAATTTCCCCAAGCAGCGAGATACTTAAGAATGTAAAGATAACTGTAAGCCTTGATTATAAAAGATTTACTGCTATTATTAAGGATAAGCATGCCTTTAAAGATCTTGCTGGATCAGGGATGGAGCTCCTCATACACAGTACTATTAACCCTGCTGGCTCAGGTGTGTGCCCTGATCCCAAACGTTGCTGAACACAAGCTCAGGTATTTTCTGTTTGCCGCACAGCTGCAATAGGATGTTTTTCAATGTGAAGCAGTCACCACATTCCCTTTGTTTTTCTACACAGGCACTATTTGAAGGCAGATGAATGTACAGGCAGTCAAGTAACACACTGTGAGTGCGTCCATAGTTATGGGGAAAAGCCTTCATTCTGTGGTATCCCTCCTGGTGGGGGGTTGTCTGCTTCACGGCCATGGAATGGCATGTGTGAGTGTTTGTGCAAAATGGTGGGAATTCACCTTCTTGAGGTACCTTCCACCTACTATTCCCAAAAATCCTGAGCAATGGCACAACAGGCACCTTTCCCCTTAATTACTCCAGGTCTTTATTGAGCTTTCTTTCCATCAGAACAACATGGCTCACTCTGGGTGAGGAGGAAACCTTCAGGATCTCAGGGCCCAAGCTTGGCCTTCACTGCTGTGCCTCCCAAGTGCAAACAAATTGGATGCTCTTGACTCTCACACCTGCTCAAAATACCTGTCGTGGGAACCCTAACTGCAGAGACTGGGCTCTCCTCAGGGCCTGCATTGTATGTGTTGCAGAAATTTGCAATCATCTCCCAGTTCCCCAAGTGCCAATACAAGTGAAGATGATGGGTGGGGGAGAAGAGGTAAAACAACTGCTCACAGCTCTGCTTTTCACTTGCACACCTGAAGTGTTTTCCAAAAGCTGGCAGGTTACTGAAGGGAAAACTCTTGTCTGTAGTGATTTATAGTCTGGCTGAGCCTTGAATAGGGCTCTCCTTTCAAAATTACTGGCCCTGGCAGAGAGGCTGTGCCTTCATTCCTGTTGCCTTCTAACAAGGTAAGAAGATGACATCCAGAGAACAGAGCCAGCTGGGGATACCTGCTGACAACACCAGCGTCTCTCATCCTCTGTTAAGGGAGCTAAGTAAAGCACTTCTCTATTTCTAGAATGTCTGCTAAATGCAATCAAGACCTGGTACTACAATTAATTGTGTGCAAAGCCAAAAGTACACAGCACCTGCAACTTACTTCCATGACACCAAGGACAAACCCTTGGGAAGGTGCAGAGAGACCACTCAGCACTTTCTTCTGCCTCCTCCAGCATCAGTAAGGTGTAATCTACTGCAACCCTCTGCAGCAGTCCCCAGGATCTTTTCACAGTTGGAGCACATCCCATTTTAACCTTTCAAGTGCAGCTTGTATCGATTTGCCTTGGCCTGTGTGCCTGAGCTCCCACAATGCAGCCCCCATTGGGCTCAATTTCATTCAGACCCTGCAGAACTCCAGCCAAAACTGAGGAACTGGATGGAGACAGAAGCTGCCCAAAGATCTGGGGACACAGTGCAATAGTTTATAGGGCAGGCAGTTGTGCTCCTTCTACCTTTTATTCAGTTATTATTTCAAAGTACAAAAAATCTTTGCTTCCTCGGGAGTACAAGTATTCTTCCAACACCCCTTCCATCTTCATCTTTACTCTGGCCATAGACAGATTCCCCCAGTGTCAGTCAGTGGTCCCAGAGGTTTATTTTGTTCTGGTAATGCCATGTCACGCTGACCAGCTTCATTATGTACAGACAGTTTTGTGTGCAGCTGTTTTTCCTTCTGAGCTTAAAGCAGAGTGCAGAATGAAGTCTCATAAGAGCATTGCACTGATACACAAAAGCACATCAAATGGTACTGAATGTTACAGGGAACTCAACACCACACTTGGGTGCTTCACAGAAACAAACACAATAGGCTGTCAGTCAAAATTCCGGAATTAAAAACAAACAAAAACCAAACAAGCTACAAAACCTGAAAAAGTCCCAATGCCTTACTTCACTAGAGTGAAGTAAGAAAAGCACTAGTGCCATTAAAAGCATGGAGTGGACCATGAATCAATGCCAATTCTGCATTGTTTTGTTCAGGACAGTCTTGATTTCTCTTTCCCACTCAGCAAGCCCAGCCGGCTCTGGGAGCTGACACAGTCATGAAGTACAGGTGGAGGCTACTGACCAGCAGTGCCCTCAGTCCAGAAAGAGCCTCATGCTGTGTGTCTGACCCAGCTGTGCACAGAACCTGCTGAAGCACCTGGAGCACAAAGGGCTTGGAAGAGTGGACACAGCTCCCCATGCAGAGCACCCCGTGCTGTCCTCAGGGCTGCCATGTTATCATACCTCTCTGACCTACAAGGAAGGGCTGGTACTCCTGCAAGTAGAAAAGAAGGAATCTCCCTAATGCTCCGTAGCAAGGCAGTGAGACTGTCTGACAAAAAACATGTTATCATACCTCTGCTGCAGTGGTCCCTGCCTGCATGGCTCTGTAGGACACTCTCCCTTTTTTCAACTCCCCCAAAGACATCGTGGGGTTCACCAACCTCCTCCTGAGGACATAATGAGCCTTAGTAAGGGAAATCCCCTTGCTCTGCCACTACCACAGGTGATCTCACTTCTCTTCTGCCCTTTCACTTCTAGGGGAGTACAGCCTACAAGAAGTAGGGGAGATCTCTATTGCCAGAGCACAGTGGAGCTGTGTATGGCCACCAAGGGACAGTTTAATAAACAAGGAGGATGTTTATGCTCTTTGATACAGAGGGAAATGAAGAATATCAATCCTTAATGGTGCTCTTTGGCTGCTATCTGAATATTGGACAAATGTTTGCAGACTGCAGTGCTGCCTTTGGAAAATAAGGTAAGAGGAGAGGAGTGAACTGTAGAGATTTTCATGGAAATGTCCTTGTGGGTTGTGAGCACTCAGCTTACCAAAGGTGGGTGTACTTTGACCATCCCTTCCCTGCTTCAGACTCTTGCATCTGGTGAAGCTATTGTGAATTTTTCTCCTGTGTGTTCAGTGGTCCAATGACTTAAATGTGGTGGTGTACCAGGTGATAATCTAAAGAAGCTACAGGAATTACTGGAATAAGGCAAAAGTGGTTTGAATTCTACAGTTCTGTCTGCATCAGATGTTTTCTGTGCCTTCAAACAGCTTAAAGGTTTTATATGAGAACTTTTTTTCTAGTGTGGCTGCCCTGGCTTGTGCCTCCATCCTTGTCATGCACTGCTCCTTCTTTCAGCTGTGAGTGGTTCCACAACTACCTTGAAGTCCTTTTGTAAAATCTGTTTTGGATTGCATGTTGGCATGTTGTCCCAGCCAGTACTTTGTCCTGTGATCTGTAAACTTCTCGTTCTTTGATGACAGTAGTTAAGAGCCTTGTGTAAGAACAGACAAGTCAGAGGGAAGGAAGGTGAGAGAAGTGACTCTGAGCACTTGAACAGCTATAGGAAAGCTGTGGCTCTAATGCAGGCTGATGCAGGCTTCCTCTCCAGTCAGGCTGAAAAGGCAGGGGAGGCTTCAACAACGAGGTGGAGATGGATGTGTTTCTGAAAGACGAATCTTGCTAGTCTTGTTCTATGTAGGCTTCTCTGAAGCAATTCCTTGCTGCTTTGAAATTGAAAAGTGCTTTGCCTCAAACCTAATAATTACTCTTTGATTGTCCTGTAAGATGTGGTAAAGGAGAAAATAGCTCATAAATTCAAGCACTGCAGTTATCCTTTCAGGGTCTGCATGTTAACTGCTCACAGAGCAGGGCAGCTGCCTGTGCAGGAAGAGTGGGATAAGCAATACTGCTGTGCAGGCTGGTAATCATCCCCGGGGCCCCCAGTTTGTCTCGAAAGCACTGTGATAAATAGTCTAATGAATTGCAGTGATGAAGAGAAATGTCTCCTAGGTAGATAATAACAGGTAATAAGTGCCTAAATACTTGTGAATCAGTTAGAATAAAAATAATTAGCCTATTAGTATACCTCATAAGTATATTAAAACCCGCCAAACATCATTATCAGGGAGCATGTGGTAACAACATGAAACTGATACAATATTCAACAGCAGTACTGTAGGAGCTGAAATCCCTCTCCTCCCATGGAGGATGTCAATAAGAACAAAAGTTGGATTTAGGTGCATCCCACCTGACTGCTCGTTCCAGAAAATAAGCATCTGTAACCGGTGACACTGTTCAGAGGAAAAGGAAGATATCAACAAGATAAGTCACTTAATATTTAAAGATTCTGAGACAAGCAGTTTGTGACATTTTCCATTGCCTATTAGATGACATAGGGGATATATCCTGCAAATGTCTTCTTGTCTGACTAATCTTTTAAGGCTGCAATTTGGCTCGCTTTGAATGTCGCATTCCAGGAGTTTTAAAGGGAAAACGATGATGGCACTAAGGGATGCGGCTGCTGGGCACGGACGGGACGCGGGCAGCTCCGGCTGTCGGAGGTGCCGCGTCTCCCGGCAGCGCTGCTGGAGCGCTGCTACCCGGTGGGTAAAGCGCTGCTGCGCCAGGGATGGCATCATGGATCCCACCCCGGCGTGCTCCCTCCTCTCCCGGAGCGCGGGGCGGGCAGCGGCGCGCACTGAGGCCGTCTCCGCTGCCCGGGCACGCAGAGGGAGCGCCGGGCATCCGCCCGAGGCACGAGAGACGCGTTTAAGGACCGCACTTCCAAAAGCA
>VWZN01004878.1:316612-333663 GCA_013396955.1 Regulus satrapa
CGTGCAGCTGCGGGGGCCGGCGGCGGTGCAGAGCGTGCGGAGCGCGGCCGGGACCGGACCCTGCCGGGCTGCGCCCCCCGGCTGCCTCCGGCGAGACCGGCTCTGCCCGTGATTCTTCGGGTGCCGGGGTCTGCCGCTGCTCTCGGAGCCCGCTGCTGTGTGCCCGGGAGCGCCGTAGCGCGCCCAGTGACGGGCACCGGCCAGGCGAGGAACGCTGCTCCGCGCTAGCTGGGTGCTACTGCCCGATTCGAGGGAGCCGTAAACACTTATGATTAGAGAAAGCGTTTGTCTGTGAAACGTTGCGCTTATAAAATAAGTGATCTGGGTGAGAAACAGAGAAACAGCAGCCTTGCGATGCTGGTTTCCAAGAGCTCCGTACAAATCTCCACCTCTCATAATCCCCCTCCATTTACCTTAACAGTTTAACCAATTCACTTTAAAATACAACCTATTGACCAAAATCCAAGCATCTATTATATATCTTAATATAGGACCTACATCCTTTACTGTTTGCTGGAGACTACAAATTACAGCTTTCCTTTTTCCAGATCCAAAACCAAACAGCCCTGGCAGAAAACATTGAAACTGACAGAATTACATTGGGAATAAAGTCAGGCTTTTGAAATTTGACATTTTATGGCCTGCAGCCACTTATTACGTAATGCTCCTCCACAATTCCCCATTCAGTTGGTTATTACCAAAGCTGAATCTCCAAAAGGGTCACCAAACACTGAAATGCAAGGCTGTAAAAGTGAAGAATGCAGATAAACTGATATGCCACCTATTGGAAAAATCTATTGAAAGGCTAACAGGACAGGCATTTCATTTCAGAATGTAATAATCCAATCTGATAAGCGAGGGGTAATGCTTTACATTGAAAGAGGGCAGGTTTAGATTAAATAATGGAATAAATTCTTCCTAATGAAGGTGGTCAGGCCCTGGCACACGTTGCCCAGGGAAGCCGTGGCTGCCCCATCCCTGGAAGCGTCCAAGGCCATGTTGGATGGGCTTGAAGCAACCTGGGATAGTGGAAGGTGGCCCTGCCCATGGCAGTGGGGTAGAACGAGATGATCTTTAAGGTCCCTTCCAACCTAACCCACACCATTCAGTGAAGCTTTATTAAGAAACTAATTATGCAATAGAACTCGAGAAGGTAAGATTTATTGCTTTGTTTCAGCTAAGCATTTTCTATCCTGGTGTACTTAGCACCTCAGTTCCGTCCAGATTTGCACCTGCTCCTGGGAGGACTGGAAATGTGCATATGGACTAGGGCAGAACCTCTCCTTGGGTGTTTGGCCTCTCTCTGAAACACAGACATGGGATCAAAAAAATTCCTTTGCAGATGATCCTGTTGTCCTAAATATCTGATTTAGCACTTGCCCCTGCCGCTAACAGTTTTGATTTCACCATCCCCCCTCCTCACGTGTCAGCTGGGGCAAAGAGACTCAGAAATGTCAGGTAAAAACATTTTGATCCCAACACAGAACTCTTCATTCGTTTGCTGTGCTTCATTCGTTGTCTGAAAACCCCACAAATGTAATTCTGCTTTTAGGAATATGCAGGGATACATTTATTAATTTTCTGCTGCTCTTGGTTTTCTGGAACTGCTCTATTATATGTTTTAACTTAAAAAAATAAATCCTATATGGTAAAGAGAAACAGACTTTACAGCCATGGGAGAAAACAGAACATCTGTTTTATCATGTTATCACTGGCAGAGTACAAATGAGGCTCTGATCCTTGTTCCTGGGCCTGACTTAGCAAAATGCATTGGCGAATAAATCGGATGTCTCTGCTCATCCTGTGCCTGACGCTTCCTAGTACTGAGTTCAGCTCTGGCACTGCATGTCTCAGAGCCCACCTACAGCATCAGGGAGTGCTTTGAGCAGCTGCTCATCACAGCTTGTAGGACAAAATTGGCACAAAGGCTAACTCAGACAGGAAAACCAGAAGATGCTGGATGAGATTAAAAAGTTGTCTGCATTTAGAAGATTTGTCATGATTAAAAGCTTGGGAGGAGGAGGGGTGGAATACTGCAATACTAAGACAAAATCCACCAAATCAGAAAGCAAAACAGCTCTTGCTGCCAGGAGCAGGGGCTGAAAGCTCAAACAATTTTAACGCTAAAATGAAATTCCAGTAGGGCAGATCACTGAAACAAATTATTCCTTAAACATGGCAAGGCCAAAGCAGACTTTAAAGCCACTGAAAAAGGATGAAGAATGGTGTCTCTACATGATTAACCATAACTTTATACTTATTGCTGTTTTCCTACACAAACACTGGCTGTTGTCTCTGCCAAGTGTCCACATAATCACCACATTGTATTTTTATTCACAATAATCTCATTGAAAAGGGAGGGGAAAGTCTTTCTATGTGGTTAGTTTTGTTTTAGGTGATTTGGTCTTTTTTTTCCTAGGGTTGGATTTTGGGCTTTTTTTGTCATTTTTCTAATTTCTTTGTCAGTCAAAGATGTGACTAAATGCTGAGGTGCTGACGCATGCTGATGCCACATTTTGCAAGATGGATATTTGCTTGCCAGAAAGGTATCTTACATACCCTAGTGAGCTGTTGTAACTTCAGGGCATTCCTTGTCTGACAGACTTGAGGTTTGCTTTTCCTATTGCAGTTTTAAAGTCCTTTTGGACAGAAAAGACAGTTTGTCTTTCCCAGACAATGCTGCAGAAAGACTCAGGTGCAAAATGACATGAAATCCACTGCTTAGTGAAGATGTTTGTACACCCTTACATATGGTATACACTTCTCGGGTCTATAAATGAGGAAAATTGAAATACTCAACAGCCTTTAGAAGGGTGAATGCTCTTATGCCTAAAGTTAAGATGAAGCTTAGGCATGAGACCCAAACCACAGCCACATGCTGAAAAGCCGATCACTTCCAAACCTCTGTGGCAGTTCCAGGAAAAAACATCCCAATTTTTTTTTCTTCCAGGTGCTTTGAGTCCCTTCCTGCAAGCTGAAAGGGTGCAGCAACACGCTGCAGGGAAGTCTAACACAGCACGAGTGGCACTTCACTCTCTGCAGATGATACAGGGCTAGGAGGTACTGGTGCTGTTTTGAAGAACTTAAATTGCAACTTTGGCTTATTCTACTTAGACCTGTAAAGGATAATGCTCTTCAGGTTTTATGCACTTTATTTCCTGCAGTATTACTCCCTGCTGCTTTCAGCCAGGATCTCTGAAAAACTCCCAGTAAACAGATAATTGTTGGACAGGTAAGTTGTTCAGTGGACAAGAGGCAACACAAGGAAGAGAAACGGGGAGAAAAAATGAGTGGTCAAACACAATAGATGCAAACCCAGCATGTGAAGTAGTCTGAGGCACGGCTTTTGAGTTTCTCTGGCGTGAAATGCTCCCTTAGGACAATTTCAGTGGCCATCACCTGCTGCTGGCTTCTCGCTGGCTGTGCTGCCCTCTCTCTGCTGCAGGCGGGGCTGCACCGTGGCCGAAGCCGAGAACCGGCTTGCTCGGCCAGAATACCACAGCGCAGAGCAGCAAAGGGGAGTGAGTGATAGACTGGAAACTGAAAGCCAGAAAACTTCAGGAGCAGCGCAAAGGAATATTAGGTACTCCAGCTCCTTCATTTTTAAGCGTTTACATCGACAGGCACATGAAGTTACAAATCCTCAAGTGCCTCATTTTACTAATTAACAAAAAAATGAAACAACCACTGGCCTGGTACTCTGTCATTTATTAAAGCTGCTGCCACTTATGTATTCCTTTCCCCCACAGAAAATTTATTTTATGTGAGGCACTGCTGTAAAGTAAAAACACCCACAAGTTGCTTCTTGCAAATGCAACACATTCTTTGGCAGGTCAGTCCATATGAAAGGACTAAGTCAGCTGACAGGAGAGAGTTAAGGGCTTGAACCCACCAGCTTGTGTCTGGGCAGATTCCTCAGCCTCCTGCAGTGGGTTCAGTATCATCTTGCAGGACAGGCAGAGAGCAGCAGCACACCCCAATCCCAGTTTTCACTTGTAAAATAGGAACATTGCTCAAGGTACTATCTTCAGGTGCACTTTAGTAGTTACTTCTGGTTACAGTGTTGCTGATCTCAGGCACCTCGTCTATTTTTGCTGCTGTTTATTTTCTGCAACTCCCAGATTGTGGATCACAAGTTAGAGTTTAAAATTATTAGAAAAACCTTACAGGAAACTAACAATACAGCACAGCTTAAAGAATACCCCTCCACCCCACCCCCAAATCAATGCAGTGAAAGAATACAGGAAGCAGTGTAACTCATGGGAGAATATAAAAAACCACAGTATGTCATTCTTCCCCTGCACCTACTTATGAAAAGGATGTATCATTGTAGTAAAATCTAGCAAGATCTGAAAGCGTGATGGAACTCAACAGAAATTAAAAACACAAGTTGAGTAAGCCATAGGTGACAAAGCTGGACCATTAAACCAGCACATAAGCCCTGGCAAACAATCCAGTATTGCTTCACGCATTTCAAGTTTCAAATCAAAGAAATCCATTGCCTCACTTCATCCAATCTTATTTGAGTCCCACTTTTCCTTCTAGGAAAGCACCTTGTATTGTCTGGCAGACGTTGGGTGTGTGATCCATTAACTTCCTCAGTTCGGAAAATATTTCTCTTCCTAAGTATTAACCAGTTGTATCCCTGTTTTCTTTGGGGTTTTTTGTTTGTTGGTTTTTTGGGTTTTTTTGGGTTTTTTTGACAGAGATTTAGGTCACTTAGTTGAAAAACATGTTTTATTCCATTTTTAAAAAGGTAATGCAGACTGTTACCTCAGAAAGCAATAGGATAAAAACCTTTATTGTTCCACCTTGTCAGAGTTCATTTTCTATGGCATATATGCATTTTTGTAACATAATTTTGTTACAATAGAAACTTCAGCTCCTTAGAGGTTTAATGTGGAGTAGCAAAAAGACCTTCAAAACCAATTCAATCCCATGTCTTCAAGTAAGATACCACTTGGGCACAAGGAATCTCTAGGATTAGAATCAGTTAGATCTTCCACCTCCCTTTCCTGTGTTCTTTGTCCTCATTTCATGCCAAGCTTTCACCAGTGGTTCTCTGTTCTTCCAAATGAGCTCGTGGCCGTAAGTCACATACCACCTGGGAAAAAAGTCAAAGGTAATTGGGACTTTTCTCTGCATCTGAGGGAAAACAGGCTGACCACTGAAACCAAGTAAATACTCAGTTTAAAAAACAAACCAAGATAAACTAAGGCACAAAGAACAACCTGCTTGGAAAAAGGCAGGTAAGCCACCCCTTCTCTGGATTCTTCATTGTTCTTGTTTGTCTCAGTCCTGAGAATGAACAGTTTTCATGCCTTTAATTTCAAGCTGTTGTGACTTCCACTAAGAAACGCATAAAAAATTACCTCAATTTAAAAGACTGTTAGAACAGTTCTGTTGCTTGTGCTGATCCTTACTGACAACACCAGGGAAAAGTGTTCTTTCTTCTCCTATATAAATACAACTGCCCCATAAAGAACAACCATGTTCCATTCAAAATGAATTTTCTTCTATATGCACCTAAAAATTAATCTATCAAAGTGTTCTACCTTTGTTTATATTCACAGACAATTATATATACTAATACATGAACATCAACAGAAGTGATTCAGAAGGGAGGTTATGGTGGAGAGGCATGAGGGGAAGCAATCACTTATCACTGAAGGGGAGCAGGCTGAAGGTTCTCACCCCAGCCCAACTCCACACCTGGGTCCTGAGGAACAAAAGCACTTTTCTGTGAGGCAGCAGCCAGTGAACTGGCCATTCCTTTACATCATACAGCTGCTTTCTGTAGCAGGAGGTAATGTATAGAAAATACTTCCGTCATTCAACATAGGCCCTATTTTAGAACGAAGTGACCAAAATCATCACTGAGTAGAACAAACAAGTAAAACATATACAGGTGAGGAAAGCAAGAAACTTGCCAACTCCAGACCATTTTTACTGCAACTGCTATCCTCTTCTAATATGTGAATCTGCATTACCAATGCAGATTGTTCCTTCACTACAATGAACAAGCTGATACAAATCCATCAGATTTGTGATACCAGAGAAGGGGAGAAAGGGAGACTACAGCACAGAGCTTACTGACACCAAAGTCAAGAAATAGGAAACTATTTGGTCTACAAGCTTTTTCTGGGGTTTTTTTTGGGGTTTTTTTTTGTTTTGTTTTGTTTTGTTTTTTTTTTGTTTTGTTTTGTTTTTTTGTTTTGTTTTGTTTTTTTCCTGTTTGCCTTTAAGTCTGGCCTAGTGAAACCTCTTATGTATGACTACATAAAATATGGTTTAAATGCCCTGAGCAAGAGGTGTGCAGTTGGATAGAAAGGGAAAAATTCAATGTAGTTCAAACATGGAACAATACAGAACTGTTTCCTACAAACTTGCTTTTAGTTCTTACTAATTAGAAAGGGTCCCCACAAAGGCAGTACAGCACCACTAAGAAAACTGCACTAGAGGCTGCTCAAAGGAATTTGGCCTGAGCTTTTATTAACTCTGTAGCTCTCTGTAAATGGGCAATTAGAGGAAAAACACTGACACAAAGACATTTTTTAGCTCTTTTAAGTTATTTTAATTTGTCCATTCTGTGTTTTGTGAGAATCTTTTCTGCCCTGTGACCCTCTTCAGTGTGCTGGCAAGAGCAGGACGGAGACAGCCAGCCCAAGTTACACTTACAGAACCACCTGACACCTAATCCATTATTCTTAGGCACCTCAGCTCAATTCTTTCAGTTCATCTGTTAAAATTGTTTTCCATAAAATTTTACAGCACTAAAAGGACAACAGTGAGTTGTATTCATTGAAAGTTAAGACAACTCTACATAAAAATATCCACACTTCAGCAGTATAAGAAGAGAGAAAAATATAGGATTAATTTAAATACAAAACAGAATATACAGACTTACATTCCAAAGAGAGCTCCCCCAAGGTGTGCAGCATGGTCAAAAAGTCTCCAACCTAAAGCAAGCCCTGCTGTGTCAAATGCAATAATGGCTTTTAAAGCCTAGAAAGGAGAGAACATGGAATGGACAGGATCAGTCACAGCATAAAATGGCCAATGATAACAGTTTTCTATTCTAGTACAGAGCAAAAATTTGTAATCAGAAACCATACTATAGGTTTTATATCAAAGACATTACTATAAAATGGTTTTAAAACAAGAGACTCCGTCTCCAGCTGTATTGTGCTGTCAAAATATAGATGGGAGCAGCTACAGAATAGTGCAGGAATGTGTCCTTTTCAAACACTCTGTCTCTTCCACTCTTCATTTCTAAAGCTACAAATACATTCCAAACTTGGGTCAGAAGGAAACAGAAATTACTTGAAAGAGTACATGGTATAAAAGACACATATGTCTTTATATGTAATTACATATAAAATATGTAATTACAACATTCTCATTCTCTAATTCTCACGTAGATTAGATTTATGTGCATCTGTGCTCCTGAACACAACCTTCTAGTGGATGGACCCTGGGGGGCAGCATCCCTATTATCTTATCTGACAATAACTTTTGTTGGAATGCAGAAGA
This sequence comes from Regulus satrapa, assembly GCA_013396955.1. Lineage (NCBI taxonomy): Eukaryota > Metazoa > Chordata > Aves > Passeriformes > Regulidae > Regulus > Regulus satrapa. The sequence goes on from VWZN01004878.1 coordinate 324,146, forward strand.
TCAGGATGACAGTGAACAACTCCATAGCCAGAGCAGCATGAGCTGCTGGTGCACTGTCTTCAGGAGACACAAGGCACAATAACTGTCAATACACAAGATTTCACTAAATGCTTTTCATAAAGAATGAGAGATTTAATGCTAGGATGGAATGTTACTTTAGACAGGACTTCTTTCCTTAAGCATAGGTGCTAGAACAGAAACTTCACTGCTCTACTGGCTTGTTTATTCTGAAAGCCCATTACAGTATAGGTGTAAAGTTCAGATATGCAACTATATAGTTGGGCTAAAATAATTCCAATGTTTCTATTCCAATAGCTGATATTGCTCTTGTTTTGCTATTGCAGTGAGCACTTGTTCATGGCAATGTTCTCTGTGGCTACCCCTCTATTTTTAACCTGGCCACCTTTTTTAAGAAAGATGCAGTTAAAGGGTAGCACACAAAAAAACCCCAAAAAACAGCCCAGGCTGACTCAAACAGAAGTGCAAGAAAAACATGAAGGCTACATCTAAGAATGTTTCTTCAAATCTATAAGCTTCACTTACAAAAAGTCTTAAATCTCATGATCTTGGAATGACCTGGCTTAACTACTTTAAGCAGTAAAACAACTTTAAGTAGCAGAGCAAAGATGATTAACTTATTAAAGCAAGTTAAGATATACATGAGAAGCTTTTCTTGAATGTGGCAGTGGATGTGCCTAAAAGAACTCAATGAAACAAAAAAAGGGTCCTAGTACTACACATGAAGACAAGTCTCAGTAGCCTACTTCTAATTCCAACAGTGTTCCTGAAAGTATCAAAAGATGATATGCAAAAGAAGAGGCAAATATTCCTCCAGGGCTGGAATGTAATCTCAAGAAGTGAAATTCTGTTTCTCATCTTGATAATTTTTTTCTTTAAAGACCATGTACCAGTTATACATCAGCCTGTTTCAAGTGCTGCTATAAAAAAATATCACCAATCAGAGGATATGCATGTAGACAGGTGAACCTCAGACAGGTGAACCTGACTCTGATTCCCTCCCAGCTTCTTTCACTTCTTGGAATTAGATCTGAAACAAACCCATGGAGGATGGAATTCAGGCTAATTCTAAATTTGCCACACTCTGCTGTAATGACACTGCTAGGCTGCAACAATTCTGAATCAATCCCTAGGACTTCCGTGACCTCTCTCCTCTTTTAAAATAAATTGAACAGCTTAGAAACACAGAGGAAAAGGACACATGCTCAGATACTGAAGAGGGGGAAAATGTTTTGAGAGTAGTATTTCTTTGAAGTTCAAAGGCACTTACGCTTCCTGCTGTAAATGTGAACATTGGAAGAAGTATGATGGCCAGTTTTGCTTCTGGCATCTTCGTACACACGGCTGCAAGGACAGTCATTATAGCTCCTGACTGGAAATACAGGAAAATACATCAAAGCAAGCTAAGATGTTACATAAGGGATAATATATTTTTCTGCATGTGAACCTGTTTTCCTTTTGGCTTTTATTTTCAAATGCAGCCCTGTGGTAATGCTCAAAGTACAAAGCATCACTGAAAAGTTCAGAATCAAAATAAAACAAGACACCACTATTTAATTTCAATATCTGGAATTATAAATGCTGGGGGAAAACATCCTTCAAATCCTCTTACGTAATTAAGAAATAGCCACTCCCAAATTTAGGACAATAATTTCTGTAAATGTGCTTTTCCCCAAGTAAATCCTAGAAATCTAACATGTATTAATCAAGTAGACACATCTGATGAAGGGAATCATTCTGAAGCTTGTATAAAACCAAGGAAAGTAACAGATGGACAGGGACAAAAATCTTCTGTCAGTGAAACAAATAATTCCTTGGACTGTACTAAATAGACCATGGGCTTCTGTATCCCTGAAATAATCTCAACAGAAAGGCTCTGAATGCAGTAAGTGAATGCAATGTGTGGTAATTTCAGAACAGTAAGACTAAGGGAAAGTAACTTGCTCCAGATTCATTCATAAGACAAAGGGACAAGACACAGACAGCATTTCCAAAAGTTGTAACTTCAGCGCTAAACAGTTTGGTTTTTTTTATTCTAACAAAATATTGAGAATCTGACTTTGGGCTTTTATTAAAATTACTTAGTAAGTTTAGCCTTTAAAACCTGGCAAATGTCTAGGTTAACCTCAAATTTAATATAAGTTAAGTGGTTTTAAAACGTTCTACTACTAAAAGCACTTGGAAAGAACTGGCAGCTACAGGAGCTCCTCAGCCTGCCTCATATTGTTCACTGGGTGAGACTTTTGGCAGGAGTGTTGCCCTTCCTGCACAGCATGCCCTACAACTTCCACTGGGATCACATGCTGAGTTTGATTGTCTGATTACATGATCTCTTTCCAAAGTACTCTATTTTTAATTGGAGAAGACTGCTACACAATTATGAAATACCATTTCTGCAATAAGTTACATAACTGATCTGCTCAGGGACGAGAGCTCCTGCTGTTCAGGACTCATCTACAACCCTCTACAAGCATTATGTGGTGTTAGCTCTGGGCAGCTGCTGCAGTAGAGGTAATATATCTGAAGAACAGGCAAGTTGTGGCACAGGAGAACCAGTTTGTACCTGGTTACTTGATTTTAGTAAAGCTTTCTAGTTTCCCAAATATATTCTTAGCTTTTGAAGAGGTTAAAGAATACAGCAGGCTTTCAAATTGGCTTCGAAGATCATTATCTGTCTCTTATAGTCCGAGATACTTACAGCTCCAAGGGATGGTTCAAACCTTCCCGTGGCCATTTTAGCAACATAACTGACAAAAGTGGAGATAACCCCTGAAAAAGAGAAATTACTACTGGCAACAATGACAGCAATGCAGACCAGCGTCAGAAAGTCTTATTAATTAACTGTCATATTTTGTCACAAAAATTCCAAGAGACTGTATTAAGAGCTATTTTATTTTGGTAGTAAAGCAGGAATTAAAACCAGATATGGTTTTATCATATTTCAAAGCTCAGTATCTTAAACCCACCCAAAAATCAGTATGACAGCAAAGAAGTACTGCCTTTAGTATAAAGCAATGTGTGGGACTGAGCAATGGCCATCTGTCATCATACATCTATTAAACAAGCACACAGTTTATTTGTATGACTACGTATTTATATTTTCAAAGTGTTGTAAGTATATATATTGAACGTTACCAGCAGAAAGATATACTGCAATGAACTGCTCACAGCCCAGAAGAGAGACAACGCTGCTGGAAAAGCTCCACAGAACATACATATTTGCTGCCATGTGGAAGAGAGAGAAGTGACTAAACGTAGAGAGCAGCATGGGAGAACACAGGGCTCCTACAAAAGAGAAAAGCAATGCACATGAAGAAGTCAGTATTTCAATTTGCTTAACTTATACGTCATGTAGGCTAGAAATTTATCAAGAGACACTATGGGCTAATTATGCCTAGATTCTCAAATACAAGCTACATAATAAACCCAGCAATGGAACAAATTTCAAATTCTAAGCAAAGCCTTTTGGAAAGGCAGAACATACACCCCAAAGATATGCAAGCTGTAATAACAGTCTTAGTTACCTACTGGAGATTATTTCACAGAAAACATTTTCTTATTATATGTGTCTTATGCTTTGAAAAAGAAAAAAGGTATTTTATTTATATATGTATATGGTGAAGGATTTTTAATACATGAGCAGCTATATAAAAATTAATTTGCAACAAAGACAAATTCAGAGAAGAAATAGTTTTTCTTTTTGAAAAAGCTACTAACTTTCCTCACTGAAATGGCAGCCTTGAAAATGCAAAGAAGCCAATTAGCAGGTTTGAAGGTCAACATTATTTAAAACAGGAGTGTTTGGGGTGACATGCTCAGATCGGGGTAGCAGGTATCTTTAGCTTTGGAGTGCATGGGGGAACTGGTTGAGTTTCCACGTTTTCAGCAGAAATTAAAAGGATAGCAGTAAGCACCTTCCAAGCACGTTTGTCTCCTTGTCCTTTTAATTATTATTTTCTCTGCTGTAGAAATGAAACCTTATTTTTCTGCCATTAAATATTACTATTTTTTTCCCCTAGGTTAATATCTTCAACACATTTCACATACAGTGAAAGCCAAGTTTGTGCTTGGGTTTGTTTGGGTTTTCTTAATGTGAGTCAAAGCACAGCTTTGAAGCAAGGACTCTGTACACAATCTACAGACTAATGCTTGTCTGCTGATGAAAGCACACATGCATGTGACTGATGATGGCTCTGTCTGCATCCCACAGAACATTAAAGAGGGGAAACAGTCACATTTGAGTCCAGTTTATGAATGGCATTATGTATCACAGTTTATTTTCCCCCTTTGCTGAGTGGCTTGATTTGCATTCTGTCCAAGAAAGCAGTCTGGCTGATGTCACTGGGAAGAGCAGCTCTCCCCTTTATTCAGGCAGGAGCTGCAGCCCGCTGCATGCAGGAAAACGCCAGAGAGCAGGCAACAATTTTGATGTTACAGTATGTAGAAAAGCACCAGCTGTGTTTCTTTCAAAAAAATCAGATCCATTACTCCTAACATTCTTCCCCTCAAACCATTTCCTGCCCAGATGGAGTAATGTGTTTGGGCATGACTGAGGCTGCTCGTGGGTGATGGAGCTCCAAGTAACCCACATGCCACCACAGCCTTCTGCAGTATCACCAGAGGTTCCATTACAGCCCCGTGCAGGAAAGCCACCCAAATTACTGTTCACTTACTGGAGGATGGATTAGAGGTGAAATATGTAAACATAATCCGTCGCATGCCAGGCACTCTCCACAAACAGAATACAAAGACATTTGCAGCTATAATACCTATCAAGAGGGGAAAAGAAAGTATAAAAGCAAATTACAAATGTAATACACCATAATGCTTACTGAAAGCAAGTATTTTAAAAGGCAGCTTATAGAGTTGTACTTTTTCTTCACCATTCCATAAAAAGCAATATCCACTTGTTAGTATACAGTTTAGAAAAAGCAATGAAAAATACTGAAAGCTACATTTATAGAGTGGAAGTCTATCAGAAATATGACATTTAATTGCAACTGTTCTAACACACAGTGTAATGAATCCAACAGTCCAGAAAGATCTGTGCTGACAAGGTTCAAGCTGCTGTTTCAAACTGCTATATTCTATTGCAGAAGCAATGAAACAGGAGCCAGCTAAGAGGTCCCATTTCCTGCCCCTCCTGCTGTCGACTTCCAAATGGCACCAATCTACTGCACAGTTACATTTAACTGCATAAGAGGAGAAGACTGGGGGAACCATACAAATACACAGCACACATCCTGTCCCTTTCTGCGGGGAGCTTTGGTTTTAAGAAAATTGTAAAGTTGAATGGGCACTGCTAGGGCATAGTGACCTTTGGGAGAAAGCAAACACACAGCTTTTTACTTCACAGATGTTATTGCAATCTTACTTTACTTTGAGTAAGAGTGTAAGTTATTTGAAACATAATGAGAATATATTATTTATTGTTTAAAGTGCCTTCTCTATTCCTATCCAAGCATTTTTAAAGTTTTTTAATAGCTGGAAACATTAAAGGTGAAAATAACTGTTAAATGGCAGAGAAATAGCATTTAAGTAACGTCATACTAATAACCTGCTAATACAGATTCAGAAAATACTTAATGTAGACTATATAGCAGGAGACAGGGCTTAGCTATTGGATTTGAATCAAGTTCTCATCAATTTTGTTTCACACATTACATTTATCTGGGGGATTTCAGCTGGCATTAGGCTAACCAATCAAAACAACATTGTAACCAAAGGGAAGCTCAAAGGCTAATTTTCTGCTACTTTTCATACACCATGCTGCAAACATGTTACTATCAGGGAATTTAATAGCCATATTTCAGTGGAATATATACACTTACTTCTTATAACAGCATTTGCTGTTTTTCATAATTTGTGAAGAAACTATTGCTGGGGGAGGATTCTGCTTAACCCTCCACACTCTCTCACACAGATGCACAGAAACTTTTTAAAGACATACAAAAAATAGTTTGTGAGAAGGAAGTGTAGCAGAAATAGTGTATGTGCAGGTGTAAATTTACACATGCTTTGTGCCCAACAACCTAAACATGGTATGAAAGCCATCTGTTTTAATATACTGTACCTGTTTGCCATATTTCTCTTCCTGTGAATGTCTAATACTTGTAAGCTAACACAAACCTGTCACAGTCCGCTGACCCTCAGTCAGGTTATTCCACCAGCTGTTAACCTGGAACAGAATTGTTGTCCATCAATGATACCGTGAAGCACTTGCAATTTCAAAACCAGCCATTTTTAAGAATGGAAAGCATTTGTTTGAAATCTGTGAAATAAATCAGTTTCAATTTTTTTTACTTCTGATTGCTTTAGCTTTGCGGGTTGACATTACTGAAGAACAGCTATCTACCCTCCTTTTCGTAAAATACCCCAATATGGATGAAGAGTTTCTTCAAAAAGAACGGGGTTATATCCTTTCACAGAACTCCAGTGGGTTTACCCTGCTTGCATTAAACAAAGATCTAGCCCGTAATGCTGACTTTAGCAGATTAGCCAAAGTTAGCATAAATCCTGCCTTGACTAAGCCTCACCCTAATGCTGTCTAACATCACACCACCCACCTTTGAGTGATTCCACTTTTGTGCCAGGATCACTTTTGCAGAGGTGGCTCACAAGATGTGGAATCCATTCCCCCTTGCGTCCAGTTCACCCAGCCCTCCTCCAAGTTTAAAACCCCTGAAAAAGTTTATTTGGAGCGCAGTCAGCCCACAGACAAATTGCACCCCCCTTTCCCTTCCTCATCTATTTTAATCATTTTGGATATATATTTTATTGCTACCTCAATGACTTTAAAACCATATTGATGGGGACAATAGCATAAAAATTATCTTCAGGTTGGAGGCAGGGGGATGTAATGTATGAAATAAAGTATTCACTATTTGATATCAAAATAACAACTTCATTGCATTTTTTGTTTAATTCTCTAGCAGACGATATTCTTCAGTGTAAGAACACAGAACAGACATGATTTTTCTAAAATACAAGGATTATATGCCTTCAGAAACAACAGGGAGAATCCTGAACTCTTAGAAATAGAACTTACCCGTTGAAGATGGGGATTGGGAGTTTAAGCCTATTAACAACAGGGCAGTTTAGTTTTCTTTTTTGGATAGCTAATCACCAGATCTTCCCCTTCAGGTTTTGAAGGAAAACAAAAGTATAAAGGCAAAATTATTTAGAGATATTAACTGCTGATCGTAATCTCCCCTGCAGTTCATATACACCAAGCAAGAAAGCATACTGGAAAAAAAATAATTTTCTTTCTAGCAGCTTACACATGGTTTCTGTGTTTTAGAACCACTGTCTTTGACCAAGACAGTACTGAAAACACACTAATGTTCTACATTTTGGTGAATGGCCTTTGCACAACATCAGGATCTTTTGCATTTCTCGCTCTGCTGCTACAGATTGCAACAGGCTGGAAGGGGACACAACCAAGCAGATGACTTGAAATAACCAGAGAGATTCCCTATCAAATAATGTCATCCCCCAAAAGAGGGGATTTCAGGAGGTTTAACATATTTTTCTCATCAACTAGCTGGGCACTGGTCTTTCTGCAGGAAATTGGGAATGACTGCCTATGCATCACTTGTATTCTTGTCTCTTCTCACACTTACTAAACAATTTTTTGGTGATTGTTTAATCTTTACCCCAAGGTTTTCTTGCTTTTCTTCTTTCTCCAGCCCGCTGGGTGTTTGTGTGGGTCATGAGCAAGGAGCCACATGCAGCCACAGCAGTGCTGGTGTGCACCACACACATTAGAAAAACAGCTCCTGTGTATCCCACCCAGAATCCCGAACCTCTCCACGCTCAGCCCTACTTCCCCTGGACAAGCAGACCTGAAAGAGTATCAAACCTGGACTATTACAAGCCAGCAGTAACCTTGAAACAAATGCAAAAATACAGGAACGTTTAAGTTAATTTTAAGTAAAATAAACCTAAATGACTGATACTTTTCAGATGCCAACTAAACTTTTAACAAATCTTGCAGCATTAATTTTTTTCCTGCTGCCCAAACTCAAAAGTACTTTTGTGGAAATGTCAGCTCTTAAAGTAAAAAAGCCCTCTAAAAGCTCATATTTTTAAGGGTTTAGAGGCTGAAAACACAAATGCATTTCAGAAGCCAGAGCACTAAAAAGTTATAAGCATAAGATTGAGAATTTAATCTAGTTCTGTCCTCTGGGAATTCACGATCACTTTAAGAGCACTTAAGATATAGCAAGGATATTTACTGGGGGGTTTTTCACAGTGAAATGTTTAGACAAACAAATTCCTACAACTGACTTCTCTTTCCTGCAGTTCTGGATGAAGATGGTATTTTTCTCTATTTTTCCAGGACAACTTTTGCAGTGATATTGAGTTACAGTTTTCTAGAACGAATTCTATCAGCTTTCCTTGCAAGTCAACTTATCTACCGTAACTTTTTGAGAAGCCAATCTTTCTCCAAGTTCCAAATCAGCAAGGCCAGGACAAGTATCTGTCCTACAAACGATGCTCAGAGCCGAGGAGAGGCGGGGATCCCTCCGCAGGGATCTGCCCCGGCTCTGCGTACCTGCTTTCGAAAGTCGCCTCTCTTCTGCGGCCGCATTTTATCCATCCAGTCGGCTCGAGCTTCCTCAAAGTAGGTCTGGACGCGCGACTTGAGCGACTCATACTGCCAGATGGCGGCGGAGCCGAAGGCCGAGCCTGTGAACTGGGCGACACCGGACAAAGGCTCAGTGACCGCCCCAGCCCGCGGCCCTGGCCACGCAGCCGGGGGCATCCCGGGCTGATGGCACAGCCCGAGCGGTGCGAGGGACCTGGGCACCGCCACAGCATGACACAGTCCTTAGGGCTGGAAAACGAAATGCCTTTAAGAGCCTAAGTCCAAATGTCAGGCCAGCACCACCACTGAGTTCACCGTGTCCTCGAGTGTCACACCCACGTGTTTTTGGAACACTTCCAGGGATAAGGACACCATCACTCCTCTGGGCAGTCTGTTCCAATGCTTTGCAACCCCTTCCGTTCTTTTTTTTTTTTTTCCTACCATCTAAATCTCTCCTTGTGCATATTGAGGCCATTTCCTCAGTTTACTGAATGGTCAGTGTCATGGGATGATGTTTTATCAAAAAGGCTCACAAACAAAACTGGTAAATCACTAAAATTCACCGAAAATTACTAAATTCACCGAAATTGAATGAAACCGGGATACCTTTACAATATTTCCATTGATTTAGCTGACGTTACTTTATATTAGGCTCAGAATAACTACAGTATTCGGCCAACAACCCTGAGTCAACCCGGAGGTACCGAGAGGCGAAGCCCAGGGAGGAAGCATTCTCCCGAGACAGACGGAATACGCTCCTTACCGACCCGCTCTTCCCAGCCGGGCACAGCACCCGGCTCGCAGGAGCCACTTACCCCTACGGCGAACAGCAGCGGCTTCACCAGGCGGCGCGGCGAGGGGCGGCCGGCGGCCGCGGTGGGCGACGGCGGGCAGAGGCTGCGGCGCGGGG
>VWZN01004879.1:41368-48868 GCA_013396955.1 Regulus satrapa
CATAATAAAAACTGCTAACCTTACATCCACTTTGTATGGAAATTCCATAAGATAAAAGAAAAAAAAAATCACTCTTTCCTTTCAAAAAATTTAGGTTTATTTGGTTTACTATTATACAGCATCTCTTCATTATTAAGCCATTTCAAGATCATTAGCTAAACTGTCTTCACCCATTGCTAATGCAAAGCCGTTTGAGAGTCTTTCCACCTCTATCCTAGCTTAACATTAATGTTTCTGAAAGAAAAACTAAATATAAATTAATTCTTTCCTTATAAATTGTACTTTAAGTGGACTTATATTCTCTTATATTCAAGTAAATTACCACTGTTGTGCCATAATTTGAAGAAAAAAAGATTCAATTAATTTTAATGTATACAACTTCTTACTGTGACTACTCTTTCAGTGTGTGAAACTTCTAACTGTGGCTACCCCTGAATTTTTAGTCAAAAGTAAAAATAAAAAAAAAGTGTTGCTCACTTTTGACATTGCAGAGATGTTGACATATTTCTTGCCCAATAAAGTTATCTTAAGATGTATGTAGTAAAATAGAGTTACTATTACTCGTAAAATAATAATCTAAATAAAATTAGAAATAGAACATCCACTGAAGTTAGAGGAAAGATTTTTATGCTCATTGTTTGTAGCATATTTGATATTGAAAGGTCAAATTTAAGAAGACATCATTATACACCTAAAATAAGGTGCAAATACTATTTTATACAACAGAGGCAAAGAAGAAAAATGCAAAGAAAACAGCTACTCACCTAATGAATAAAAATTTTGGTCTACTCAGGGAGACAGTTACAGATACAAGCTTTTTCATTTACAAGAACTTGATAATTAGGCCATATCCAAATTCTCTGTGTTCCCTTGTCTACTGCTACTGAATACATGTGATTTATTCAATATTTTATTTTTTGTTTACTTACTATTGCTTACTTGTTAAAAAGCCAGCAACTACAATTCCTCAGTTAAGCAAAATTTATTTTTGTTAGAAATCCAGTAGGACATTGGCTGTCAATTAAAGTATGGAGGGATAAATTGTCATTTTTCACTTGAAGATAAGTTCAAGTCAGCTGTGCTATCTTTTGAAGGGACTCTCTTGTTAGAGCAGAGCTAGAAGTAAAAATATCCAGTAATGTATCTACTTGTGATTTCAGGCAATTTACAGACATTATTTAATAATAGCAATGCATTTGCAAGATGGTTACATTTGTTTATCTGCACCTTCACCTAGAGACTATGAACTGGGATATTAATTAATTTAGCCAAGGGCACAAATGGAATGTGTAGCACATTTAGATTAAAATTCTCCTCTTTTAGCTCATTGTTAGGTATTCACATCAGTACACAATTTTCCCGTTCTCTAATACAGTTTGAGATTATATTAATAATGTAGCTGCAAACTGTGGTACAGCAAGTCTCAACACTTTTCAGAAATAACTAATCATTTCTACACATGACCCACCCCTGGTTCACTATGAGGTTTTTTTTTTGATCATTTGACTGGTGATGAGGAAGAACTACTGCTTTACACAGCATTTTTTTAGAGTCACTAGAATGAAGCTCATAATTTTTAGAGTACATGTCCATTATATAAACTTCATTGTTCCAGGTGACACACACAAACTGGGAATTATAAAAAAAAAAACAAAACAATTATTAGGTAAGGAAACCTTTACAAAGTGACTGGCTTTTCTTTAAAGAAAGAGACACAGACGATTACTAATTTGACACCACAACAATTTTGTTTCCTGTCCCTGACATGCATTCTGCTGTATGAAAGAGATCTCCTTTTAGATCTGCGGAAAGAAAGAGGTGCAGCGTGCTCCTGTGTAAAATCCACTGTAGATAAAAGTTTTGGTGAACACCAACAAGAGTCAAACATGATAGCAAAGTGGCTCACTGAATGTAATAATCTCCATCTCAGAAGAACAAAGGAGGTAATGTTTGTGTTAGTGTTTTGCTACAGCCTTTATTCAGTGAAACACCTGGCAGGTTTATATTTGTTTCAGTGAAGCAACAAACTTGAAAGCATCACGTTATCTTTGAAGACATAACTCAGTACTGTCTTCAGTTCCCAACTCAGCAGATACCAACCTTAAGGCATTTAAAGGTCGTATGCTATTAAATATATTATCTTAAATAAGCGTTCAGTTTGAGATGATTCATTGGAGACATGTATTTAAGTACTCTGACATTTCCAGGCTTTACCGATCACCATCAGTTTAACTTCAAATCACCACAGTACTATAAGTACTTGGCCCGTAACAGTATAAAACTAGTTTTCTTGACCTTATTTTTCATAGTAACAATGAGCTTATAAATGTACACATCAAAACAAAAGACATTTTAGAATTTATCAGTAATTTATCATTCATATGAATGAACTTAAAAGTTGCAAAATTGGTACCCCAGGCTCCTTTGGTCAAAGCAATTTCTAAGGTTAGGAATTTCTAAAGCATTCTTTTCTATGTTTTCTTAGTTAACACAAATAACATGTAAAATCTCAAACAATGTATATCTAATTAGCAAAACAAAATCTTCAGCCTTATATAGCTTTCTTCCTAATTTTGATTGGTCTTTTTGCATTGTTCTTGCCACCTGCCCTAATGCATCTTGGATGTCCTTTATATCCTCTAGCATATCTTCCAGCATTATAAAACAGTTTGGATACTTCAGGACATTTCAGATGCCACAAAGATCAGGCAATCAGCTTGAGTTCATACAAACTTTAGAGAAGTGTTCAGTTATTTTGGGAATTAATAATTTGGCCAGTGGAATAGGATTTGAACAATTGGGGTTTTTTATGTTTGCTAAATTACAACATTTTGCTGCCTAAACACCACATTTTTTGAAAGAATGTGTTGCTCTAAGGTATCTAAACAAATATACGCAAAACAATTTATAATTTTCAGTTATGTAATATTTCTTTTCCAGTATGTTCCAGTACTACAAGTACATTTCATCTAAGTAATATATAATTTATAAGGATTTCTTATGACAAATCAGAGAAAAAATATTTTTATTAATCTAAATAACATCTCTGTACATTTCAAAATTCAAGCAGAATGTTTGCACTGTACCAGATTTTATAGCACTTGAGTAGCAAACATTGGACTCCTATATTGTGTCAATGTAGAAATTATATTAAAAAAAAAATGCTTACCAAAGGGGCAATTGCACTTGAAGCTACTTAAATCCTCTTCACAGGTTCCTCCATTCCAACAGGGTCTGTCTTGACACTCTCTGATGGGAACAGAACATGTTTCCCCTGAAAATTTGAATAAAAAAGAAAAAAAATAAAGAACAAATATGCTGACATGTTCAAATTATATAGTTGTAATGAAAAAAATCTATGGCAGATTGTCACAGTCTACATGGTGACCCCACTGGCCACTGCGTACACAGACTACTGATAGACTCCCTGTGTGTCCTGAATTTTTCTTCTTCGTTGGTTATGGGGCAGTCCATTTAGACAGACAAAGTTGGAAGCATTGCAGTTGGAAAAATAGAAAGCTTTCCTACTGAGTTTATATGTAGTCCTGAAACTTTCTTTTTCTAGTATAGAAATCTACAGCATTCAAGCAAATTTTGTCCAGTTTTGTCAATTTTTTTTTTCATTTTGCTCTCTGACACGTGAAACAGTATTGTGAACTATCATTGCATATGAAAATTAGGCCCACACTAATTTACAGACATATATGTGCAATAGAGAAGTTCAGCCTATGTTCTATAGCAAGTTGTCAGTACTGTAATACTGCACATTTCTCTTCATCCATGTAATAAAAAGGAGGAGTAAGATCAAATCACTAAAGAATATTTAATGAGATAAAATGCAGATAAAAGGGAATGAAATAATTAAGAGCAAAACTGGGAAGTATAGTGAAATGTAGATTTGCAATCTACAAGACAGATCGCTTTAATATGTAACAGGAAAAGCTATTTCTAGAGTTTTGGATTTGTGTGGGCAGGTTTTGGTAGAAGGAGGAGCACAAGGGTGAGGAGGTGCCAGAAGCTTCCTCCATGTCCAAGAAAGCAAATACCAGCCAAGAGCAAGATGGATGTGCTGCTGGCAGAGACTGGTGGACCAATCAGAGATCGTGGTTGCACCTCTATGATAACACATTTAAGAAGGAAAAAAAACTTATTGTGCAAGGTGAAACTGCAGCCAGAGAATATCTGAGTGAGAACATGTGTGAGGAACAGCTCTGCAGACACCAAGGTCAGTGCAGAGGGAGGGGCAGGAGGTGCTCCAGGTGTCGGAGCTGAGATTCCCCTGCAGCCCGTGGTGCAGCCCATCGTGAGGCAGCTGTGCCCCTGCAGCCCATGGAGGAGACCCATGCCAGAGCAGGTAGGTGGTGCCAAAAGAAAGCTGTGAACCTGTGAGAGGTCCATGCTGGAACAGGCTCCTGGCAGGGACCTGCAGACCCGTGGACAGAGGAGCCCACACCAGAACTCGGTTCCTAGTAGGACTTGCCACCATGTGAGGAACCATGTTGAAACAGCCAGTACTTGAAGGACTGCATGCCATAGAGGAATGACTCATGATGAAGTAGTTTGTAGAAGCTATTTCCCATGGGATAGACTCATGTTGGAGAAGCTAATGTAGAACTATTTCCTGTGGGAAGGAACCCATGATGGAGTAGGGAAAGGATTCCTCTTCCTGAGAAGCAGGAGAACCCACAGATGATGAACTGACCATAATCCCCACTACCTGTTTCTCTGGGCTGTTGGTGAGGAACGGGTAGATCTGGGAAGGAGGGATGGGTGACAGAAGGTGTTTTTAAAGGTCTTAGCTTACTTCTCATTATTTTTCTCTGATTTTATTATTAATAAATTCAATGGATATCTCTAATTCTAGTCTGCTTTGCCTGTGATGGTAGTTGGTGAATGATCTCTCCTTGCCTCAGCCCATGAACCCTTTGATATATTTTCTCTCCCCTGTCCTCTTTCAGAGGGGAGTGATAGAGAGGATGTGGTGAGTGCCTGGTGTCCAGCCAGGGTCAACCCACGATATCCAACCATATGAATATGGAGGCAAATCACATTCAGTGATTAGAACAAGAAGTGTGGAAAGCATGCTGGGCTTTCTGTGTATCTCACAGCAGAAAATAAAAAGAAACCAAATGCTGATATACCTCTGAGTTCATTGTATGATGAAAATAATTTGTGTCTTCTCTGCAGCACACCTACATGCCCTCTCATAGAATCACAGGAACCAAGACTCTTGGCTCTCAAAACTGTAGCTACTAGATAAAAAATGTTTTCATTGGAGAGCTGAAGCACCAAAATTCTGTTCCACAAATAAACTTGTGATAGAAGGGCTCCTAATTGGTTTTTTTTTTTTGTTTTTTGTTTTTTTTTTGTTTTTTTTTTTTTTGTTTTTTTTTTTTTTTTTTTTTTTTGTTTGGTTGGTTGGNTGTTTTTTTTCCTGCCTCTAAAAATGCTCTGCATTTTCCATAATATTTGTAGATATATGGATGAAAAGGGAGAGAAAAAGCATAGTCCAGGGAGAATTCAGGTGACTCAGTAAACTAAAATTCTTTCTGCTAAGAACAGCTGCTGAGTGCCGTCTATTACATATGCCATGGCACCAGTGAGCATTACAGCAAGGACTGGCAAACATATAAATTAATTTTTAAGTTCTTTGATTTTTAAAAAACTCTCCTTTGAAGTGCTGATAAGGTAATGGCACTATATACAACCTTGCTGATCTAATTCTGGTATTTTGCATTCCTTATGCTTTCCAATTCAGATCCCTGATTATGGTGGGTCTCTTTTGAGCAAGATAAATAAAAGTGCATTGGCATCTGCTCTCTTCCTCTGGATAGGCAGGTGGAGAGTAGCACAAATAGCACAAGTAAAGTTTCCTGCTAAGTAAATTCTCTGGCCATGAGCCCTATGTAAGATGAAGCTTGTACTAGAAAAACAGATACCTTGAAGCAGATTCTTTCACTTCCCTCAAATTTTTTAAAGGTTAAAGCAAATGCAGTTTTAAAGGAAATAATAGAATGAGACCATGTTCATATACTGATGATATCCAAGATAAAATGCAAGGGGGAATTTAGGAATTCATGTTCTCAGACTACAAAGGCAATATGTGGGAAGTATTTAAAAAATATTTCAGAGAGAATCAAAGAATCTAAGAAGCTACTGTGAGACCATATTTTCTGGGTATTTAAGACATGAAATTCAAGGCTGGACAGATACAGAGAAGCCTTTTTGTTTTCAGTATGCAAACTCCTCTCAACTACATATTTGAAATGTATGATGAGAATCTCCTTTGAAAGTTAGATAAAATTGTTAATTTGCTACAAATTACTTTCAACATCAAAGTATGCTAATATATCTTTTGTTTGCTTTTAAGGTTAAAATTAATACAAAACATCCAAACATAATTACTAGTAAAACATAATATTCAATTAGCTATTTAATAGGTCATAGCTTAAGGTCTGAGTTCTTATGCACATTAAAGACATCATATCACCAATTCTGACTGACAAAGAGAATGTAAAAAATTACTATGAAACAAATCTCGTTCTATTAATGATATGGAACATTTTATGCTGAATAAAATTGCCACGTTCTCAAATATCTAACAGATAACTACAGGAAAGTCTCTAATTTTGCAAATTGGGTTGTCTGATATTTAACAGCAACATTTTCTACTGGCACATTGATGATGCACAAGAGGTTATTCTGCAGGAACACAGAGGTGTGGAGAAGAACATAAGGACCTGAAATGGTGAATGCTAAAAAAAATTAGCATAGACATTTAATACCTCTCCAGTGTTCCTTTTATCACTTACTCTCTTTCAAATAGTTATCCTATTTTAGTAAATAGAGGGAGACTGAAGTTCTCAGGTAAATAGAACTGCTGATGAGAGATGACAAAAAAAAAAAAAAAAAAAAAAAAAAAAAACTTTCATAAGTCTAATGGATGAAGTCTTATTGAATGTTCCTTACCTTCAGAAGTGCAAGTCTGTAAGATCACTAGATTAAACTTTTGTAGCTTTCAAAATTTGAATGTCTTTTTTCTGCTTAACTTACAGACATTAACTTTGTATTTTATCTGAACTTTTCAAAGTGTTGTTAGGTTTTGTAGAATAGCCACAAAAATTAGGGGTTTTATTGATATTGAAATAAGTTCAATTTCAAACTGTTCTCAAATATACTATTCAGACATTAGAATAAATGTCTGAAATTAATTCAGAAATTAGAATAAAACTGAAATAATTTGAGAGCTTCTTTTCTTAATGCAATACACATTCTATTTAAAGTATCTCTTAATAAGTGCCACTACCACTATAACATTTCTGTCTGAATCACAAAACACATGCAAAAAGATACGAACTTTCTTTAAAATACTGTTTATACTAGTTTTTGCTTTATAGGCAAAATAAAGTTTGACAATGTAAAGGCACACAAAATGACCACAGTTAAGAAAAAGATGTGTAAGAATATTTTTTTGAAGTAAAACTCCTCACTTGAGGGGAT
>VWZN01004879.1:56396-66956 GCA_013396955.1 Regulus satrapa
TTTTTTTTTTTTTTTTTTTTTTTTGGGCCAGCTTGATCATCCATACAGGCCTCCTGGTATTTTTTGTTCACTCTTTGAGAGAAATAGCTCTCAAGCTTAGAAGTTGTGATAGATTTTCTTTGGCCTTTCCCTTGAGGGCTTTATCCTATGGGACTCTTCCAGTCCTATCCAATCCGATCCAATGCAAGGAAGAGCTTATATTCCACAGAATTGTCCCTCCTGTAGACACTTTTGAGGTGGCTGAAGTTCCTCATGAAGTCCAACAAAGTACAAAATAAGGCTTGGACTTTAAGCAGCAAGATGGAAATACATTGAGTTAGATTTTGCACAGGTGCGCCAAGTACTGTTTTCTTCACTTCTATTCAGACATACAGTTCTGCTATCATAATAGAATTTGAGTCACTTCAAGGACAAGCCTCTGGT
This sequence comes from Regulus satrapa, assembly GCA_013396955.1. NCBI lineage: Eukaryota > Metazoa > Chordata > Aves > Passeriformes > Regulidae > Regulus > Regulus satrapa. The sequence goes on from VWZN01004879.1 coordinate 56,820, forward strand.
TTATTGTATATTTATTAATAAATGAGCATGAGCAGGAATTGGCATCTTTTATTAAATGTGTAAGCAAATGACCAAAATATTATATAATCAACTAAATTTAAGGACAACAAATCTGCAAGTGTATATCACATATGTAAATATGTAAATGAATATATGTAAATGAAATATGTAAATTAATATAAACATAATTGAAATTTAAAATGTTGGTGCTTAGATGTTAAAAGTATGTGTAGCTAGTCATAATATACAGTGGAAAAATAGCAGTGAAGTTGTAATATTTAGTATTTCAGTTGTTTAACAGGGACTTAAAAATCTAGTACTAGACACACTTTATGGATTAGGGTAAAAGCCCTCAGCAGCTTGGAAGAAGAAGCTGTAAATTAATATTTAGTTAGTACAAATGACACTGTGCTTACTATGCTATTTATTTTTTGCCTTTCTTAGTGATACTACCGATTGTTAATAGAGAAGCATTTGGAGCATTAATTGCTTGTTCTTGATGATATAGACTAAAGGCTGGAAATGCAACACTTCAGTATTACTGTCTTCAAAATGATTTCCTGTCTCCCACATGTAGTCTGAATATTACTATAATTCACACAAAACAGAAATTAGTGCAAAAAGAAATCATTGTGTCAGGCTGTGTAGGATTTATCTAATGCAATGCAGAAATCTACAGCCCATCTCTTCCTTCTGTCAATTACAGACAGATGCCTTATCTCCCTCCATTGTATAGAAGAGGAATATGGACAACTCATTCAAATATAGTTGATTACATTCTATATATGCAGAGAAATGATACTGCTCGTCTCATTCCTCCTCAAGCTTACATTTTCCTGTTCTCTACGAAAGCATTTGTTCTTATCAGCCTGTGTATGACTGAAGCCATAACACATAAGGTTACATAACTGTGAAATTGAAATAATACTATTAAAATTGGTTTTTGGAACTTTTTTTTTTTTTTTTTTCCAACAGAAACAAAGCTAATACTCAGAGTTGTATGCTTAGTGGAGGGAAGGTCAGATGGGGAACTATTAGGAGGGACAGCCTAAGAATTTCAATGCTGATTAAGTTAAAACTCCTGTGAATCAAACAAGTGCAAATTTATATTTATATATAATTGTAATTAAATAGTCACATAAATATTTCTTGCATAGAGTGGGACAACCACATCTGTAATAGAAAGCAATTCAAAGGAATAAAGCTTACCTTTGAACCCAGCCGTACAATGACAAGAAAAGTGGCCACTTAAATCCATACAAGTAGCTCCATTTTTGCAAGGTGAACTTGAGCATTCATTAATTTCAACTTCACAGAAGGGTCCTTCATATCCAGGCACACAGTAGCAGCTGTAATTATACAAGTGGTCCTGGCAGAGTCCATATTGAGAGCACTGGTTTCCAATGCAGTTGTCTACATCAAGTTCACAAAATGTGCCAGTGTAACCAAGGGGACATATGCACCTGTTATTTAAATGAGAGGAGAGGACAAGGGGAAAAAAAATCAACTAAATCACTAGTCTGGAATATATAGGTCAATAATCACTAATAATGTTAACAATACTCTCCCTTTGAATTACCCACAAATTCATCACAATTATTTTTTCAATCTTTCTTTTTACCTTTAATTAGTGACTAGGTAACTCCATTTCACATGCACTGCTAGCAATAAGTAAATTAAAATCTTAAGATTTTACATAGGACAAACTGGGAGCTAAATTAATATTAAGCTCCAAATTAAAATATTGAAAGAGAAAACTATCATAAATATGAGTATTATGCATTTTAATGTGGTTTTTTTCCTGAAATATTTATAGAAAGAAATAATATTAAAACCAGTTTGGATATAAAATCAGTATAAAGGTGCTTTAGGATTAGCAACAAAAGTTACAATTCCTGTCTACCCAAAAAAAAAAAAAAAAAAAAGGAATCTAAAGAATTCTGTAGATATTGTTCAGTATATTTTATAGAAATTTTTCAGAGCATTTCTTCCAAAATTTAGATCGACATCTAAGTCATGCAAGGTTGGAGATTACTTTTTCATGTTACCCTTTTAATAATTTGTTTTATTTTGCTGTGTGAATGAAAACAAATCTGGATTATCTCATAGCTGATCCACATCTCATAAAATTAGAAAGCCCCTTATACTTGGCAATATATTCTTTGATTTATCCTCTCATTATCATGTCCAGAGATATCCTTACACAGGAGTTAATTTTACAGTAATACATATTCTTGACCCATAGAGATGCTGTCCAGAAGATGGAAAGAACTAACAATGCAAGGAAGCCTCAATTACAGTAATTTTCTCTATCGATCCATCTGGCAGAAGGAGTATTTTTTCCTTTATTTTTAACAGAAGTGAATGCTCATGCAGCTCTTTGCTTCTGTCCTTGCTTACTGTGCCTGCATTTTTTATAGTAGACATATGGAAACTAAATCAGGAGCTGTGAGCTTTGGAGTACAGCTAATGGACACCAACTGCTAATGGGCTTTTAGTCCATGGACCAAAATAGAGCTTGGTTGAATTAAGCCCTCTATATCTCATTTAGTGTGGTTGTGAGCTCTTCATCACCACCATTTTTGCTCTACAGATTCATTGCTACTGCAGTAATGACTCAAGTGTGTATAGCTGTTGTATTCTCTCTTCCAGCTTTAGTCACTTCTTAGCAAACAAGAAATCTTAGCCTTCTCTTGAGGACTTCAGCTGATTCTATTTCTTATTTTTAAAGGAATAGGGTACACAAAAATAATATCATGCAGTTAGTTTACTGTGCTGGTTTTGGATGAGGTAGAGTTAACCTTCACAGTGGCTAGTAGTCATAATCTTTTGGTTTTAATACACTGTTTTGGATTTATGCTAGAAATTGGGTTGATAAAATAGAGATGTTTTTTTCTTATTGCTGAGCAGGGCTTACACAGAGCCAAGGCCTTTTTATGCTTTTTGTACTGCCAGCCTGGTGAGGAAGTCGGGGCTGCATGGGAGGCTGGGAGGGGACACAGCCCGGATAGGTGATCCAAACTGACCCAAGGCATATTCCATATCCCATGACATCATGCTCAATGTATGAAGTGTGGGGAAGAAGGAGTAAAAAGTGAGGGACATTTTGGGTCATGGCATTTGTCTTTCCAAGTACCTGTTATGTGTGATGTGGCCCAGCTCTCCTACAGAGGGCTGAACACCTGCCTGCCCATGGGAAGCAGCAAATTCATTACTTGTTTTGCTTGTGTGCATGGCTTTTGCATTTCCTATTAAACTGTCTTTATCTTAATCCATGAGTTTTCTTACTTTTACCCTTCCAATTCTCTTCCCCATCCTGCTGGTGCAGCAGTAAGTGATTGTGTTGAGTTTGGCTGCAGGTGGTGTTAGACAATTACATTTATAGCTAAATATAAATTTTGACTTGCATAAAATTTCATTATGCATAAACATTAGAAGCAGGTGTGCTTTTAGTTACCTTTAGTTGCACATTTTCTGAATCTACCTACAATAATATGGTAAACAACGACTCATTAATTTTTTCTGCTGCAGTCAATCACTTTATTTCCTTTCTTTCTTTTTTTTTTTTTTTTCAGTTACAATTAATTACAGTGTGCACTGTAAAAATGCAACTAGTCGATCATTCTTTGAAAATGTGACTATTATCATTAACATTGAATGTTAATAAAAGGAGAACATAAGGAGACTTAGAGGTCTCCTTAACAAGAATGGGAAGATGAAGAATTTTCTATAATTTCCTGACTAGTTCTAGTTGTATATCTTATTTTTAGAGACCACCTAAGACCTACACAGAAACACATGTTTTTGTTTCATACTTCTGATTCCATATTATAAGCAATAATGTAATGAATATCTTATTTTTCAATGCTTTGGTGTCTGAAGAAATCAAAACCAGCTAAGAATGAAATGCACTTTTCCAGCTTTTATATAATTTATAATTTAAAAGTTTTATTAAAGTTTTATAATTTCTGGAAATTATACCTGGATGTCTTTTAATTTATTTTTACTTTGAGTTTTTATATGCATCTCTATTCTCTGCAGAAAAGCTGTTGTATAACTTATTGCAGAGGTATTCCCTAAGAAATTGTGACATATTTTCACCGAGCTTCTGGGGTAGTAAAAAAGTGAGGAAAAGTATCTTTCCTCTTTCTCTAGTGGTAGAAGCCTATTCTTGCTGCAGGATACTGTGTATATCACAGTATTAACTTTATAGGGCACTGTCAACTAAATCCTGCAGTCAAATGTGTATATAGTATAGGATGAATAAACTTGCAAGAAGAAAACTAGATATAAAAAAAAATAATCTAATGGAACAGCTCAATTTACCCAGCTGGAAGAAAATGGGAAAAGCCAAGGATGAATAAAATAAAAGAAGCTTTAAATTTTGTGATATTCAGAAATTATCTTAATTATGTTTCTTTCTCATGATCTTGCTGACATCATGCAGAGAAGTGTTTCATATTCTAAAGCATTTTACTCTCCAATGTGGCACTTTACTCTTTTGTACAAAGATTCATTAATTATTTGATTATATGCATGGAAATTTGTGTACTGAACACTAAAAAATGTGTTGGCAATTCAAGTTTTACTTGAATACACCAAACCTAATTTCTTAATGAGACATTTTCCAGCATAAAAACTAATGAAATTCTGACATCAGAGCTATAGCTATTAACTAAAATACATTTTTAAAATTTATTAGTTTCATGACCTTTTAAAGAGTGATAAATCCTACTCTACAGCTTCTTCAAAAGTCTTAATCAAACAGTTGCCAGTCCTTGCTGGGTTTTTGGGTTGTGATAAATGTACAACTTCATCTGAACACACTGGACTGAAGAAATGGAAAACAGGACAATGGCAACTACACTGAGTTTTAAACTGTGTCTTTTTACTCTGTTGTTTCTTTCCACTGAATAGACAATAGTAAAGTATCTACTGGTATTGTCTTAGTTCAGTTAGGATCTTGATTGTCCAAAATGTAATGTTGACAAGAAAAAAATTGCAAGAGTGAAGAAAAGAGAGTAATAAATTTCCCCACGGATTTCAAAACCGGAGGTTATACTTCTTGAAGATATCTTTCACTTAAATTATTCATTAAATACTATTCATTGAGCTATATTAAATCAGTTCTCTCTCTTATCCTACACAGAACATAATCAAACAATATAGGTTCTTTAGAAGGGAAAAATTATTATTATTTTCTTTTTAATGTAGAAACATTAAAATTTAATGTCTAATTAATGAGGTAATGAATTTTATCTGTCTTTTTTTTCTCTGAAGTATATATATTACCAAAGGTCAAGAGATTCTTTTGGCATGTGGATGCAATTAGTCTATTACATGGTATGTGCCAGATTCACATTGACACCATTCACCCAGTGGCAAGAGCAGTAATTCTTTGAAATTATAATTTTAAATACATGCTGATTGACTTACTTCATGATATCACAAACAGCACAGACCCAGCTGGTAGTGCAACAATTAATATGAATTAATTACAGGTTTTGTGTCACTGTGACTGGGGCCACTTAGTTGTAAGGAAAGTCTCTCTAAACCAAAGAAGTAAAACTCTTAAGATTTCTTATGGTAATTATGAAGCTCTTAGTATGCTGCCTTACTGAGAATTACACTATATAAAAGTTTAAAACTTTCCCTTCTTTACTTGGAGCAATTCCCCAGTTTGAAGTCAAAGGAATTCTCTGAATATATATAAACATACCTCTATGTGACACTACAGTCTGGAACAGTAATTTCAAAATAGGAGGAGAAAAAGAACATGCCATGGTAAGGAGACAAAAAGTTAAAAATATTTCATTCAGTTGACAGCTTATTTCCCATCTGGAAAAAATGATGGCTTGAAAAACACAAGATCTTAAAAGAGGGGGATGTTCTTGAATCAAAGCTGGATATTTTCTATTATTTCCTTGTGTTAGCATTGATATATCAAGCTACCACTAGAAAAATACATTATGATCAAAATTTAATAATTTAACACTTAAAATTTCTTAACCAGGAGAAAGGTTTAGAGTTTTATAATAATTTTATGTAAATAAAATTGAATATCTATAAAAATTCAGCATCTCTTTATCTTCTGCACTTATTAAGAGAAGTTTTGAATGGCTGTAATAGTTTTAAAAATGGATCTTTGTAGGGTTCTTAATGACACTTATACATTTGATTCTCCATATATTCTGCTGACAGTTTTCTTACATCTTCTTGAAGCTATTTTGCATCAAATACAGCTCTTGATAAATACCTTTAAAAATTATACCCATTTTAGGACAGAAAATTAGTTTTTAGAAGATGTGGTTGCACTTACATTCAGCATTTCCTCTTGTATTTTTTTTTTTTTTTTAATCATGTATTGGAAAGGGGAAATTATTTTTGTTTCACTTGCTAACAATAACTTGGGATACATCATTATTTTTAAGGCAGATAGAGATTAGTTATTTTCAAAAATGCTTCACTATCTTTGAGAAACAACCATGCTCTCTCAAGAGAGCAGATATACAGTAAACATGCTACACTTTGTCTTGACAAAATAACCAGTTGTGTTTTTTGGGGTCAAGTTCTCTGCTTACAAAACTGACCATCTGAGATTGAGATCTTAATGGTATATTTTCCTGTTTCCTAAATAAACAGACTGATCTGTCAATTTAGTTTGTCTTTCAAAGACTGAATAAGTAAGAATTAAGTGTTTTCTGTCAGTAAACGGAGTCTGGATTAGCAAGTTAAAATCAAAAGTTCTTTATTAACAGATATCTGCAGAACTACTAATTTCTCAGTAAATGCTAATGGATTTTGTAACATAAACATGGCTTTCTAATTCTATCAGAATTATTTTCCTGATAAAGAAAGGAAAGACACAGATTTAACAGTTAAATAACGTGCCAAAATATGGTCCATTAATTTGATAGAAGAGTTGACTGCAAGGTGGAAAAAGGGAAGGATGTTTATTTTGTAAGGATTCTTTGCAAAAAACCTTTAACTCTGGTATACTGAGAATCAATCATTTTTCTCTATTTGTATGCCTATTTGGTGATTTCAGTTATTTTTACAGAAGATACTTTAAAAAGAGAAGCAAAATTGAAGAAATCTTTAATTGCTTCTATTTTTAGTTTGTGTACTATTGCAATCTTTTCTAAATAGAAACACTAAAGCATACTAATTGCAGTACTTCTAAGTAGGGCATAAGGCAGCATAGAATAATGTCTTTCAAAATACATTTACAAATATTATGGGGAAGTTTTATTTATTCTGGATTTTGTAGAGAAAAACTAAATAATTAAAGTCTAATAAGAACAGCTGAAGTTCATTTATTGAAGGAAACCTTTCCACTTATTTCTCACCATATTTTATAAAATCTCTTTTAAAAATATCTACAGCCTGTTACAGCTCACTAAGGAAAGCACATACTTTAGGTTTTTTAAAAAAACTTTAATGATAATGAATTATCATTCAAATTTTAATAAGACACTCTGGACAGAGTCCAGACTCAGGAAGTATTTGCCATTTAATAAAATAGATTAATTGTTTATGTGAGATTCTGCATAGTTGGTTTAACTTTGACCAGGAAAGAGGAACATTTGTGATTTCTTCCTGCAACACTTCAGATGACATAGTTTTACTGAATGAACATCCTTTCTGAAAATCAGTATTCCATGGCATTTTTAATATGAAAATTATATTACTGCATTAGAAGCACCCATTGTAATTCTTTCTTAAAGTAAAAATATCTTCATATGGCATAGGACACTTTAAGAAGGCTTGTACAGACAGCAATATTTTAGTACCTGTATTTATTAATTCCATCTTCACATGTGGCTCCATGTTGGCACTGGTTTATCTCACAGTCATTAATATTCTCAAGGCATGTGTTTCCAGTCCATCCAAGAGCACAGACACAGTGAGATCTCTGATTTTCTTCATCATAGAAGCAACTACCTCCATTTGCACATATCTGAAGATGAGAATTGTAAATATGCTACATTTGGTTGGGATGGTCAGGTTGTGGTGGTAGGGGGATGCTATAGAGGTGTGTTTTCTGCAAAAATCTGCCAAAAACTGCTCCCATGCCTGGCAGATGCCAGCCAGCTCCAGGATGGACAAACCGCTGGCCAAGGCAAGCCAATCACTGAAAGTGGTAGAGCTGTGGGGTAACAGAGTTAAGAAGAGGGAAAAAACTTATTTCACAGAAGTAGTTGTGGCCAGAGAAGAGCAGAGAGAAAACATGTGTGAGGTACAGCTCTGCAGACACCAAGGTCAGTGCTGCGGGAGGGGCAGGAGGTGCTCCAGGTGTCAGAGCTGAGATTCCCCTGCAGCCCGTGGTGCAGCCCATGGTGAGGCAGCTGTGCCCCTGCAGCCCATGGAATGGCACAGGCATGCAGAGATCCACCTGCAGCCCCTGGAGGAACCCACACTGCAGCAGGTGGATGCCCAAAAGAAGGTTGTGACCCTGTGAGAGTGGAGGAGATTGTTCTTGAAAGACTGCATCCTTTGGAAGAGACCCACACTGTAACACATCAGGAAGAACCGTAGCCCTTGCGAAGGCCTCAAGCTGGAAACGTTCGTGGAGCAGTCTCCCATGGGAAGAAACCTACTATGAAGCAGGGAGGGACTCCTCTCCCTGAGGAGGAAGCAGCGGTAAAACCGACATGTGATGAATTGACCATAACTCCTATCCCTCATAGTCCTGCATTGCAGTACGGAAGAGAAGGCAGAAAATTTGGAATAAAATTAAACCCAGGAAGGAGGGGTGGCAGGGGGGAAGGTGCTTTTAAGATTAATTTTACTTCTAATTACTCTGCTCTGATTTTGTTAGTAATAAATTCAACTAATTTCCCTAAGTGAGATCTGTTTTGCCTGTGATAATAATCATTCAGTGATCTCTCCCAGCCCTTATCTCAACTCATAATCAAATTTCTCTCCCCTCTCCAGTTGCAGAGGACATTGATGGAGTGGCTTCAATGGCACCTGGAATCTAGCCTGGGTCACACCACCACATATATCAAGAGGGGTTTTTTTGTTTGTTTGTTTGGTTTGGTTTTTTTTTTTTTTCTACACGTTGGATTTTTTTTCCCCAAGAGTTTAATGAAATAAGCCATTGGTAATAAATATCGTTATTTTAGTTTTTTTAATGTTGTATGATTAAAAAAGATACATCTCCAAGAACCTAGAATACTGAACATTATTGATTCAATATATCAATTAATTAGTTAGTTGGTAAAAGGCATTTATATTTTAATTTAATAGTATCATTTTTACAACTGCCCTTAAAATGTTCTTATTTTAGGATGGGCAATAGTGAACTAGATTGGTTTTTTTACATATAAAGAGTAGAGCAACAATTCCTATAGTGTATAATTTAGCTTAATATGAGGTTATCAGGAAGAGACTGATTTTATTTTTTTTTCTTTTATTTCAATTCTAATGCTGATTCAATCTATCTTTGAATCTATGTTTAGAATTTGCACTTATGCTGTGGGCAAAACCGAAGCTGCTTTATTTTCAATTTGCAAATTGAAAATAAATAATTTGCAATTACCAATCTTTCAAATTGAAAGATTGGTAAATTTAGACTGGAACAGCTTTTTTCCTTTTTGTTTTTAATTGCTGATATTACTTACTAAACCAGTATGTCTTGTATTCTTCAAAAATTACAGAACGTTATAAGTCTGAATTAACACACCTTTCCTCATTTTACTTTTAGGTTCCATTTTCATTTCCATGAAAATTTTGCCAGTATGAAGACAGATAGCTACATACTCATTTCAAAGCAATTAAGACCCCTCCTTCTAATCAATTGGTTTTTAAAGAAAATGATGTCTAGAAGATGAGTTAATGCACTAGTACTTCAGTTTGATTAAGTCTGAATCTTTTTATAATGTCATTAAGATTTGTAATAATAACAGTCCTTGGCAGAAATATTCTAATATTCATTTGTCTTTGATTAAGTCTTAAATCGACCTTAAAATGAGAAGATTTTTGTTATGCTCCCTGTACTGAATTTTAGAGTTACCTTGGGATACTTTTTCAGTATAACAATATCTTGAAAAAAATGCAGTTCAACAAAAATGCAAAAACCCCACAAAACTTCATTCTATGTGTATGGTAGGGGAATTTTTTTTTTTTTTTTTT
>VWZN01004880.1:17441-27868 GCA_013396955.1 Regulus satrapa
AAACCTTTAAATATCTAATACTTTATGAGTCATATCACAATCCACATACTAACAATGGTCATCTGACAGGAAAAGGGATTTGAAAAGACTCCAAGAAATTCCAAGAACAACAGTTTTAAGAACCTGGCTGTTGTTATGAACAAAATTTAACAGAAATGACAAAATTATATTTTTATTTAAAAACACCAGCTTTCTTTAATATTTTAGAAATTACATGTTTATATACCATTTTTAAGTCTTCCCACAAAGAAGAATGGGGTCAAGGTGGCATGAAGCAAAATTTCTTCTTCACACAATCTGTTCTCAATTGTTTTGTGATAGTAAGTTGTGGAGGACAAGAAGATTGCTTCTGGCTTGGAGATTTTTTTTTTTTTTTCTGTTCTCCATGGTTGTTTTTGATTCTTAGTGTCTCCTTGCATTTTGTGAGGAGGCAGGAATAAAGCTGCAGTTGTGTCAGTTCCACGTGACCAGTAAGTATGGATGCTGCACAGGGCATTAGGAAGAAACAGTTTTAATTCCTCCCCTCTCTTTTTAGCTACTTTCATAGAGAGAAATGAAGAGGTGTAGACAAGCAAACTCCTCCTCGAGAAAACTTCAGTCTTGCAAAAGAAGGCACATTTCCTATGGTCTCAGAGAGCAATGAAGCTAGATTGTACTGAAGCATCTAATGTTTCCCCTGTCCATCTCTTTCTTTCCATTATTTCTGTCATTCTGCTAGTGTCAAAACCCATCAGCTCCTCATGTTCTCCCTTCGATTTTCTTCTTCACCAATAATCCATGAGCTCTACAGTGGATCATTAACCATGCTGGCACAGAGAGAAACAAAAGCAAAGATAGATCTTTAGGGAAGAGAAATTGAAGAAGGAAGACATATACCTGCCTTAAAGGAGCCTGAGCTAAAAATCAGAAAAACAACAAACCTCCCATTCAGACACAAGAGATGAATAGGGGTCAGATAAACTACTTTTAACACTTTAAATGCTTTTAATAATGCAGTGCAGTATCTGTCCTTACTGAGAAAAAGAAGTCTCCATCTCTATTGGAAATACTGAATTAGTACTTTAATGGCAACTGATACAAAATTATACAGTCTTTGATTGTACAGATCTTAATGTACAAATAAGCAGTATCTAGAAACTATTAGGCATTAGGAATTTTGAAAAAAAAAAAAAAAAGTTTTATTAAGGTTTCTCTAGAATAATCATTACCCAAAAAGCTGCCATAGATATAAATTAGTTAGGGGAGACCCTGGACTAAGCTATATTGCTCTAGGGCCAAAAAAAAAAGGTAAGAAAAAAAATGTGTTTATTTAAAAAGTTAGGGTAATAAGACCTTTTCTGTTTAGTGAAGCTGACTGCTTCCTTCTCTCACACCTATCAAAACAAGTATTTTCTAAAACTAAGAGTCTAAAAAGATTAAGTACTTTTTCTGCTTGAGTTTAAAGTCAACAGAGAGCACCGAATAAATTATCTTCTAAAGAACAAGAAAAAATACACTTTTTTTGGTCATTGTCCTTCTGCCTCAACAAGGCTTATGTGGCTTTTATTATTAGATATGTTTGCTCTCTAACTTTCCTAGCACATTAAAAATTTTCCTTCTGGTAAAAAATGCATCATCTCTCTCTAGAGGATTTTTACTTCCCTTTCCTGTTCTCATGTACTCTTGCACAAGCAGGGGTTCACCTAAATCCAGAACTTTTAGAATTTTCATGTTAAATGTATGCAGTATGCAACAAAAAAAGCTATTAAGATCACCATATAAGAGTTGGATCAGGAATGTTTTACTGAAAATAAGCCTAGTTGATAACCTAGGCAAACTGGAGAATCAACATCATTGATATTGTGTGGAGGTAGCAATGGATGAAATTAATTGGAAGTATACAACTGTCTCTATCATTCCTCTTTCTGAAAACATGGTGTTTTATTTACAATATATATGGCAAAATGATTCTGAAAGAAAAATTGTCTGGAATGACCCTGAATGAAACCAGATGAGATTTTCACAGTGAATCCTTGAATCCTCCATGTCTCTTGAAAAAGGAATTTGAAAGGGACTTTGTCTTGAGCCTCTCTACTTCTAAAGTCATAGTGCTCATGTGCAGCTACAGATTGAGCTGCAGTTCTGTCTCCCACAAGAATGACCCTGTAGAAGGTGGGAGGAGGAAAAGCTAAGCAAGCAGATGGCGCAGCCATAGATGCTTTCTGGAACCTTCCTGTAAAGTACTACTGTCCTGGGGACTAATATAATTGTATACAATTGTATAAATTTATAACAATAATTAATAACAAGAACAAATAAAAATCCCAGGTCTTATTTCTTAATGTATTTCTTCTATTGAAAAAGGGGCAAAGAATATCCCAAAACAACAAATGCAAACAAGAAAAGCTGACAACAACAAAAAATGTACAAAGTGTTTTCTAAGGCAAACATTATAAGGAAAATTGTTCTTCTCACTTTCTATGATGTTAAATTAAATAGGTGGAACCACAGGTAGTTTGCAGTCATGTTTGGTAGTAGCAGAGCTGCAAATTTTATACAGGACATTGAAAAACTTTGTAGTTGCAATGCATTGATGCCTCTGCATTAATGACTTTGAAGATCACTGTATGGAAGACTTATATTGTGTAAAACTGGAGTATAGGTGACATGAGAACTGCATAAAAATTCTCAATATTTTCAGTTTAGTATTTTTTCTTTATTTTTTGCTTTGTTCTCTTGTACTGTACTTTTAAAGTTATCTCAGATCTCCTCTAAAAGCATATAAAAGTGTTCAAAAAAAGCTCTTTAGAGTGCTTTACAGTGAATTGATTACTCTATAGTGCCAAAGATAAACTAAATCTTGAGCTATATCACCTTCCTGGTGTTAAGTAGGTAGAGAATGGTACATTACTAATTTGAGCATGGGCCAGCACAGTTTTTAAATGCTTAATAGAACAAAGTTTTAATAAAAGATACAAAGAAGTTTACAGTTCCAGAGCCTTAACCTTGGAATAACAAAGGTCCTTACTAATCACTTTACTAATCCATGCGATAGCAGTTTTCTTACCAAGGCACCGTTCCAAAAAGTGGCTTCTGTTCAGCATTTCACTCCAGGTCACCAGCCACTGTAGTGCAATCCATGCGGAGATTTATGGACCTCAAAGTGGAACTTCGTAAAGAACAATGTGCTGTTAATCAGTAAGCCACTGAGTGAGCAAGTGGGAAATGCTGAAGCTTCAGAATTTTTTCTTTCCCTGGGATGTGAAAGCCTTGCTTAGTGTATCTTCAAGGATTTACTTGCCTCTCCCCTGAAGGTCTCATTTTTTTTTCCAAGCAGCACTGTTTAGTTGTTTGGAATAAGGCTGGATGTAGACACAAGGTGAAAGGTAGGCTGTGCAGCCCTGCAGTTTGAGGCCACTGCAGCGTGCTGATGGGCTCTACTCCATCCCTATGGGACAGCACTGTGCTGCTCACAGCAGCTGGGATATGGAAACCTTCCTCTCTCTGCTTGAGGAGATTTACCTGTACATCTCTAACATTCAGAAAACTGTTCTGCCCGATGAACTGTTGGGTATTTGGGTGTCCTCTGCTTTTCCCTCATCCTGCATCCATCCTAAAGTATGCCAGAAAAGGTGGAATAGCCTTTACAGGGAGAATGTGAGAGTCTCAGCCACCACAGAAAGACCAGCTAGGATATAGGGCACGGAGGAAACAGAATCACTTAAGTGAGACAAAAGCATGGAATTTTTGTATTCCATAACCTCAGTTCTTGTGTAATGTGGCATTCAGCATTTCAGTATAGACTGTAGGATTTTGGCTATGTAGAGAAACCCACACAGTTCCTCTGTAGCACACAGAAGAGTTATGCACCCTGAGGTAGGTATTAGAGAAAGAAAAAAGGAAGGAAAAAGGTAGCCAAAAAAAAAAATCAAAGACAAGTTAGACAGATTCTTACTTGCACAGGCCTCTGCTCCTCTGTAGGGAAGATGGATACTTTTTCCAGTCAAGTTTGCAGAAGCATTGAAAGCCCCAGCTGTCAAATATGTGAGTTGAACAAAGATATGGTTCATTCAATAGACCCCAGCCATTAGGAATGAGTAATAATGCAGTGCTGTGGATCTCGGAAGAGCCTGAATGTGAGATACATTTTACCTTGGCCTGCTCACAGTGTCAGCATTGTTTATTCCTGAGTGTGCAGAGAAGTAGGGCTTTCAATGTTTTGGGAACTCCACCAAAGAAATCTCAGGCTTGTTTAGGTGTCTCTGGATTTAGGTACCAGCAGAATAAGGAAAAACCGTATTTCAAAATAATGTAGCTAATCTGATATAGATACCCTAGTTCTGTTTTTCTGATGCAGTCTAAAGCTCTGGATTCCATTTCTGTCTTAAAAGAGAAGAGTGCACTGTAATTGCATAAGTATGAGATATCCAAACAGTGTAAGTGAAATAATGTGTAAGAAATAGGCAGCTTTTTATCCAGATGAAAAATTCAAAACTGAGCATGAATACTTCCCTGCTGAAATAGGAAAAGGTTTTGCAGCTGTGCTAAGTCATGCCCAAGATAGCAATTTTCTGCATGTATTTGGGAAGTGAATACTCTCACAGTGATACTTCTAACAGAGAGAGAAAAAAGTTAGTGATGGAAATTGTGATGATGATGGTAATGACAGTGGACTTACCTCCAAACTCAAGATAACATGGAATTAGGACAGGTACAAAGAAGATATGAGATAGAAAAATCCAAGCATATTTAGCATTGTCTTCAGCTATTTACAAGTTAATCCAGTTTTAACAAGCCAGAAAATACTTTAAATCTTATTGACATTCTTTTCACTTGTATAGTAATAAATATATCATATTTGAGTGTTAGTATAACATCATATTCAGATCAATTACATTCTAGATACAAGCTTGAGAAGTATGTAAGAGATTTTTGAGTCAGTGTTCTGTAACAAGAACAAGAAACTCAGCAGTCATAAAAGAGCTAGAAAACCTGTGGAGTCTTGCTCTGTAAGTTAAGATACCTTGAGTGATAAAGAAAAAAATATTCTTTCTGTAAATCTATCTTGCCTTTCTAATGGAAGATCCATTTTGACCTACTGAAGAATATTTATTGTGTGCCTACTACAAGTAGTCGCAGGGAAGCTACCTGACTTTCAAAACTATGTGCTCCCAAAAGTGCCAGGATACCTTAGTCTTTCACAGAGTCTGCATTTTTCTGTAATTAGGTAATGGAAAGCAAGATATGGAAATGAAAAATTGAAGTTACAGGCCCATCAGATAGTAGCGAACAATTTATCAACCAGTACATTTTGCCTCATTTCATAGAATCATAGAATATGCTGACCTGGAAGGGACCCATCAAGATAATAAAGAAAATTCTTCCCCTGCACAGGAAATTGCAAGGGTCACACCTTGTGCCTGAAAATGTTCTCTAAATGTTTCTTGAACTCTGCCAGGCTGGTGCTGTGACTGCTTCCCTGAGGAGCCTGCTCCAGTGCCCAAGAACCCTCTTGTTGTAAAAATTTCCTACTATCCAACCTAAACCTCCCCTGACTTAGCTTCATGACATTCTCTTTAATTCTGTCACTGGTCATGAGAGTGAAAGGATCAGTACCTGCCCAGCTGCCTTCCCTCATGAGGAACATTTGAAATATTTTACTATTCTCTACAGTAAACACTGAGAAAATACATAAATACGTAAATACTCAAGAACAAACACACACTAAGTTTATACTGACATTTGTTTGAAATATCACTCTTCAGTAGGATTATAAACTGAAGAGAGCAATGTGGTTAAATTCAGGTAAACACCAAGTCATGGTTAGGATCATATGTGTGCATGTATTTGCCTATGTAAAAATCTGGCATGAGAAGAGTGAGAATGATGTTTGCTTGCAAAAAGGAACAAATTTAAAGATTCTAATGGTCCCTCACATGCTGTGTGTGATAAACATTCAGTTTATATTTCCAGGAACAATAAAATTTCATGTACTACTGCTCAACATAGGAATTATTTTTTTTATATATTTCCATGCCACTGACTCTCTTGTAAGTTAATCTCATCTCTCATCAATTTTTCACCAGCTTCACTCTGATGTTGATAAAGGAGACGGTTCCATCAAATACATCCTGTCAGGCGAAGGGGCAAGTTCCATTTTCATTATTGATGAGAACACGGGGGATATTCATGCTACAAAGAGGCTGGATCGAGAAGAGCAGGCCTACTACACGCTCCGAGCACAAGCACTAGATAGGCTGACTAATAAACCTGTGGAGCCAGAGTCTGAGTTTGTCATTAAGATCCAGGACATCAATGACAATGAGCCAAAATTCCTGGATGGTCCCTACACTGCTGGAGTTCCTGAGATGTCTCCTGTGGGTAAGTGCAAAATACACTGTTGGTGTTGTGGGAAATTTGTTCCTATTGACTTATTAAAAGTTTTGTTATTTTTTTACTGTTTCACAGTAAGCTACTTAATTATCTATGAGGCACCTGCAACACTTAGATATTTCAAGACTTAACTTGAAACAACATGCTAGATTAAGTATTTACTCTTTCAAAAATGTTGTGAAACTCAAATAGCTATGCAAGTATTCAGATAACCATTTTATGGTGCATTTCTCATTCCAGGGCCCAGAGGCTTTTTTTAATAATTCCTATTAACAGTAATAAGTTTCACACCTATGTTGCGGTACTCAGAGGTTATAATTTATAATTTCATTCAGATAAAATCTTTTCATAAAAAACTCTTCAAATTAAGTTTTGTGCATTTTTGTAATAGTTTATTGGATTTTTTTTTTTCATGCGCTGAAATCCCATTTTCTGGGGAATATAGGCAAGCAACAGGAATTGGGTACAAATTGAGATAGTTCCAAGTTCTACTGAAATTAGAGAAGAATGGGTTTTAGACGCTTCAGACCCTTTGTTGGAAACTAAGAAATGCTGATTTTTCTTCATTTTGAATTAGGGAAGAATTTCAAAATCAAATCTACTACCTCTTCATTCTAAGGTGACCAAATGCTCATCCACTGTCAGATGCCACTGCTCTTTTGAAAGCTGACTCTTGTAGACCAGATGAAGGTTTGGCCCAGAGATATTTTGCTAACTGTTACTTGAAGGTGAAATATAAATGCAAGCACAAGCACAACAAAACAAAACAAAACAAAACGAACCAACCAACCAAACAAACAAACCCACCAAAACCAAACAAAACCAAAAACCAAAAAACCCCAAAAATCAAAAAAAATCCCAAAACAAAGCAAACAAACAAAATTCCCCCACAAAACAAAACAGAACAGAACAGAAGAAAACAAACTTACTTTACTGAAAGTATGTATAAGGGAAGGCTCACTTCAGCTTGAGAGAGTTCTGTGGTGGTTGAAATAAAGATTTTCTTTGCTTGACTGAATTTAAACTGTATTAAAATGTGATACTCTTATAGTAAGGCTGTGCATAAAATTTGCTATAGTATCCTAAGTATGACCTCCCATGTTTTTGAATGTTGAACAACACATCTAAATTGGAGCTAGAGAGAGAAAAATAATCTTCCTAAGTGACCTGCAGCAATCAGTAGCAAACATTGCTTATATATTTGAAACTCAGCTTAGCAGTCAATAGAAGATAAGTGAAACATTGTGAATGAGTTTTCTATACATTTTTTTTTGCCTAAACACTCAGCTAGACACTATTTCTCATTGATACTTGGCATTTGCTCATTGTCACTTGAATACAATGCAGATGGCTGAAGAGGCAATATTGGAAGAAAGAAAGACACCACAGCTTTTGCAGAGTAACCAGGAGGAGATGAAGTTGTGATATATTACTAGGAACTTTTTACTTCTGAACTTTGAAAAAATCTAGACTACAGGTACTCTAAGACTAAAACCTAAACAATCCACTTCAAAAGTATGTTGTGTTAAAATACACATTGTTTTTCTTAATTAATTTCCTTTTTATTTAAGAATAAGATTATTTAAATAAGATGTAGCATACAGCAACTATTACGTTTTTTTGCCACTTTTCTCTTATGAGCTGAAAATAAATTATTTCCATATGTCACTCTTGCACATATCTCCTCTGTCTTTTCTTGCTCCAGCATATTGATGTAAAGACAACTACTACAGATATATGAGGTTTACCTACACATACAAATCCATGCCTCTACTCCTACTTATTCTCCATTTGTTCAAAAAATATATTGGAAGTCAATCTATGGGGAGTGCACAGTGTACAATGGAGAATATAAGGACTATTTTTCAAAATGAGCTGCTTTTCATGTTTTGTTGAATCTTTACATCATAACTCAATAAAATAAATTGTCTCCCATATGAACCATACAACACCAAATGCATTTTCATTTCAGGTGACGTATTATGCAAAATTATTACTTGAGACTTGGGCACTTTCTGAGATTTTTGTCAACCAAGGGTCTTTTCAGATTCACAAAATTCCTGAAACTGCACATTTTATACATCATCATGGCTGGTATCACATGCCTGCCAAACTCTGCATTGTTACACAGAGTTAAGGATTACCATGAAATTTCTTTGTCGCACTTTGTCTTACATAGTTACAGCAATTCATACTTTATTCATGTAACATAATTTTTAATTAATCACCTAGAGCATCCATGAAATATTAAGGAGATACAAAGTATCTCTTTTATATTTTGTTTAAAATTATATCCATGACAAGGATTTTTAATTGGATATTAAAGGAAATGAAAGAGATCACAGGATTCTAAACTCAAATTAACTATAAAGCCGGGAAAATTATAACCTTTAACCTACAAGCTGGTTATCAAGTATAACAGTTCTGTATTTTATTTGACAAATATTTTTTGGACATTATCTAAGGCTAATTGAAGTCAATCTCTTTTTTTATTTGAAATGACTTCGGGTCAGTTTCAAATTATATTTGGGTCAGGCCCAATTATATTGATTATCCTGAACAGAGTAAATAACTTGATGGCTTGCAAATCTATTAATGGCAAAACCCCCAAAGATATGGCTTATCTGAAAATTATAAAGATTTTGGTTTTGGTTTGTTTGTTTGTTTGTTTGTTTGTTTGAAAATGTATCTGGTACTTAAAATCAGAGCAGCATTATATTTTAAACAAAAGGATACTGGTCTGTTCAAGTTACAGCCACAGGAAGTAGAGGTGAGAATTCCAATGCCCAACATAGTTTTGGTTTGTTTAAAATTCCCTTCTCTCCAGCCATATCAACAGCTTTGCTTGTTGCCCAGCACAACAAATAATCTCTCTTTATTAACCATGTTTATTACCCATGACTGAGATAGATATAAATATATGAATTATATAACAAAGAAAAGAAAGCAGAAGTTCTATATCAGGCTTGAATCTTTGATACAGTGTGTAGTGGGCTTTGAGAGCCTGCATATAGTGTCTTTCTCCAAGCACAAGCCACCTCTGCCTTCCCTTGTCTGACCTTGCTGCTTAGCTGGGACAATTCTTGAGTTTTTTCCCTAAGTGAAGGCAACATAATGAGGCTGTGGGTGGGGATGGAGGAGGTGAAGAGGGTTCTGACTTTCCCCTTTCACACTCCTGGAGGGGAAAGACTGTGGAGGCACTGCTGCATCGGCTGTAGGTGAGACCCACTGGTAGAGAAACACTAGAAGGTACTGAGCTGAACCTCAAGTCTGGATTCTTGTATGAAAGGATTATGCAGGAATTCTGGATAACTTGATATTAAAGATGTTTAATGTTTTTAGTAGTAGCTGATACCACCTAGAAATGCTATGTTATCATGAAATTGTGTCTTAGAAATAGTATGCATCGTTAATTGATATAAATTAATACATTTAATAACTGACTGCCTAAAAGCTCTGTTTTCAAATTGTTAATCTGTCTAAAATTCATTGATAAGAGTTTGTGCTGTTTCAAAATTAAGCATTTGTTAAATTAATCTAGCTTTAGAAACCAGTTTTCTTTTGAATTATTTTAGCAATATTAGAAGTCACAGAATCATTTATCATGAAACATTATTTCAAAATTTGCATAAAAAATACTAAAAGTTACTAGCAAGCTTTCTAAAAAGCTCTGCAGGTGTTTCTAAAATAACACACAGATTCAAAATGGATCCCGTCAAAGGATGTCCAATTCAAATTTCAGCAACCAGTTAGATTTTTCTCTTCCTATCACAGAAAAGGTTAATCTCTGCAGTGTGTCAGGAACATTGTTGAGCCTTGATTTGGCTAAAATTTAAGTACAAGTAAAATTCTAAATTTAAGATCCTCTCTGCAAATATCCCCTGTACTTTTATAATATCGGTATAAATAGGTCAAATTCTAAGATTACTGTAATTTATTCATCTCTACAATATCTATTAAATAATATAGTACATATTATCTTTAAAATTCTAGAAAATAAAGCTAGAAATCTGTGCCAGTCACACAGAATTAAGTCTGTTACTATTATTAAAAAA
>VWZN01004880.1:34607-47265 GCA_013396955.1 Regulus satrapa
AAACAAACAAAAAAAAGCCCTTCCTTTACATAATAGATTTCCTGTTATTTCAAGCCAACTGCTTGAAATAATAAGTTGCTTTTGAAGGTTAGGGTGTTATTGGCTACAGAATGTACTCTGATACCATTTTGACAGCATATATATCATTTTCTGCTTCAATAAATAAAGCTAGATTTCTCAAGATGGTATGCTTCCTGTTAAATAAATTAATTTATATTAGTTTCTACTGATATTCACATTGTGAACTGCCTAATCAAGATATATAGCTAGGGAATAATAATTTTTTATATTGATATTATTTTATTTACTTGCTTTTCTTTCCTTTTTTTCTGGAAAACAAAGTAGAACTGCATTATCAGGGACTCATAATGACTTGCATTTAAGTTTTGAATTTTGTTTTTGTATCTTTGCCTTCTCTTGTTATATTAAGAAGTTATGTCTGTTGTACTTATAGTCTATCAGAAAGAAAACCTAGAAAAAAGGGCAATTCTATTTCAAACCTGAAGAATATATTCTTGTAGCCTGAGTAAATGCTCAGGCACATTATTTAAAGGAAGGTAGATTTAAGAAAACTAGATTTATATTTCTTTTGGCTTTCAGTCCGAGAAGACTCTAAATTTATTGACTTTTTAATTTTGCAGGATCATATCAGTATAATGTTCCAGAGTCTTTGCCAGTGGCTTCTGTGGTGGCCAGAATAAAAGCTGCAGATGCAGATGTCGGACCTAATGCTGAAATGGAGTACAAGATTGTGGATGGTGATGGTTTGGGAGTATTCAAAATTTCTGTTGACAAAGACACCCAGGAGGGAATCATAACTATTCAGAAGGTGAGTCTGATTTTACCCACTGATTCTGTTTGGAACTCTTCAAGATGGGGGCAGGTAATGAGAGTATGAGCTTCTGTTTCTAAAAGCCTTGTCTGCTGTAAATTCCATTGGTATATGTCCTCTTGACTTCATTGTGTGATTTTGAGGTTTTAATGACTTATGCTGAAAAATAACCTACATTTTCTTTGACAATACCTGTATTTTTGTGAGGAGGATGTTTTAAAGCACTGCATTTGAAGGAGAATCTAAATCTTAATCTCATTTATCTTTGTATTATATAGTAGAAAGTATGAAAATATATCTTGCAGTAAAAATGGAAGATCCAAACAAAAAAATGATCCTGAAATTAACTTTTAAAATAATTATCTAAATGTCTTTGGCTGAAGTGGTATTATTCAGAAGACAGACTATATGAATCTAAAATTATGTTACAGTAAAATTAGTAGGTTTCCAAAAAACACTGAAAATTTTAAAGTTATTTTTTCTTCATAACTTTTTATATACGCAGTTAGAAAACATTATACAATTGAAAAATCTTGTTGATATAAAATTATTAAAACTAAGCTTTCTTACATGTTGCAATATATTTTTAGACTACCCTTTTAAAAAAACTAAAAATGTGATGAATATCTTTCAAGAAATTTTAAAATTTTTGAATTGTAAAAGAAATACAACACCTTGGAAGAGTCTCTCATATAATTTACTATAATATACCTATTCTTAATGTGTGAATGCTTGGCAAGGTGTCTGTGACCTTTGTTATGCAAAGGTTGCTATTTCGCAGCATCGGGCTCCTACCCAGAGCTCAACCTACACCTCCCACTGCAGCTGCTTGTCCAGCTACCTAAACTGAATTGATTCCTCAACAATTTAATATCCTTAAAATGTTGGAATTACTTTGGAATACATGTATCTATGTTTTCAAACAAGGACCTATGTTTGTACTTAATATTATTTCATAACAGAGGTTTCTTCCATATATACTCTTTAATCTTTGTGAATTTCACCTATTTGTTGCGGGGCTTTTTTGTCTTGTTGAGTTGGGTTTTTCCCCCTTCTCTGTTGTATTCATTTCTTCTTCAAGAAATGTAAATCTTCAATTATATTTTCCTTTGAAAGAAGCTGAGTGCAAGATTTTGCAAAGCAATGAGCTAATTCTCTGATGCCCTTAACCTGTTGAAAGTTGGTAATCATCCACAGATGTCACAACAGATGAAGTATTGTCACCCTTGAAAGATCATAATATGAGTCATGTGAATCACCTTTTTTTCAAGGAAATATAACATTCTTAGCCTTCTTGCAAAATGTTTTCCTGCTTAGCACATTTGAAATACAAGTGATGAAATGTTAGTAGTCTCTTTGTTCAACAGCCAAATTCAATGTGGTTGCTTCAGTTTGCTCATTTAAAGTTTCTGGGCAAGGATTTGGGAGAAATGTGCCTATCCTAGTGGTGAAATATGTACTAGTGCCATAGTGAACAATAATGAATCAGTGAGAGTCTTCAGTGATTTAACATGAGAACTGGTGAGTTCATTTCCATTTTTTTAGTATAGATTTGTAGTAATGGTTTCTTTTTCCTGAAGTATCCTGATTTCAGTGCTGTAGAGTGGACCAAATAATTGACATTTGTTATTTCTATAGTCAATTTAACTAGGGAGATGAACTGGACTTTTCACTACTGAATATTTGTCCAGAGAAGTGCTTAATGAAATAGCTGTTGGACTACATTAATAGAGTACAAATTTTTAACCTGATCAAATGGTCTAATCTGTTAGTAATTTTTATACCTACATACTGCTATATTTTAAAAGAATAATTCAGACTTCTTTCTCTGCAGTGTTAGACCTTTACTCTAATTTTTCTACTATTTTTTACTTTTTTCCTCTGTGCTGTCTGTATTCCTTGGCTAGTGCCAGGTGCCCACTAAACCAGTCTATCACCCCCTCTTCAGCAGCACAGTGTGAGAAAATAAGATGGAGAAAACCTTGTGGTTCAAGATAAGAGCAATTTACAAAAGCAAAACTGATGGTCACATGCATGCCAAGTGAAGCAAAAAAACTCCCAGAAAGTCTTGTTCTTTATGGATATTCCCAGCCACTCCCTGGGAAATGGGGCTTCAGTTCTGAGCAGTTGCCTCAGAAGGCAAAGATTGTAAATAGTGAATGTGCACTCCTCCACTGCATCCCCCTGCATTTCTCTTAGGTTTTGTATCTGAGCAGATGTCCTACAGCATAGAATATCTCTTTGGTCAGTTTGGGTCCACTTTTCTGGCTGTGTCTCCTCCCAAGATCTTGCCCATCTGTCTGGGAAATGTTGGAGAGACAGCACTGATGCTCTGCCAGCACTGCTTGGCAGTAGCCAAAAACCTGGCATGTTGTCAACACCTTTCCAGATACCCATGCAAAGCACAGCACTGGTCTGCTGTGGAGAAAATTCACACAAACATGACATATTCTGACATACCCAACGGTGATTCCTCATGCTGAGGGCCACCTCCCAAACCTCAGGATGTCCTTAGCTTTTCATTTTGACTCCAGGGAACCTTATTCTTTGCCCAGTGCTGAAAGACCCTCCCTGCAAGCCCTGTAGAGAACATTGTCTAGGATAGAAGTGAGGAACTAAAGCACAGCATCTGTCAGGCAACTGCACTGTTTTCTGGACAAAAATTGAATTAAAGACCACTAATAACTGTGTAAGCAGGATAAGTGGGTTTCAATCACTGAGCCTTACCTGCCAGACTATCATGGAGTCAGGTTATCCCCTGGTAATGTGTGCTTGTTAGTAAGAAATCAGGGAAGAAATTAAGTCTGTAGCCTGGAATCTGCCTATAAATGTTGCTGTCCAGCACATGATATTCTGTACTCCTCTGAGTGCAATTACTTTTCTCCTTTCCATGCCCTAAAATCAACTGAGGTATTGAGAAACAGTTAAGCCTCAAAATACATGCCTATCCTTTTCAGCTTCTGATTATTGACATGCTCAGATGACATATCTGTGTACACATCAGGCAGCAAAATGCCAAGGCAAAGACTTATGAAAAGGCACACTTTGATTCTAAATGCAAATGGGTGCTTTAGTTTTGCATACTTCTGCTGCAATTGTAAATAAAGCTCAGCAGGCTAGGCACAAAAATCACCAACAGTAACTCTGAGCAGCTGAAGGCACTTCTCCATTCTTTTTTGTGCTGGGTGTTGTTGGAGAAAGTTTGGCACCTGGTTATCCAAGTTCCACACACAAGCTGAGGATTTTGCATTCTGTTTTTAGAAGGAAAATCACTTCAAGACAATTTTGAAAGTTGACTTCCTCACTCAAAACTAACACTTCTTTTAACACATAAGTAGCATTGAGTTTTTTTTTTTAAAAGAGCTTTTGTAAAAAAGAAAAGAAAACTGTAGGAAGAGAAGTGAGATTCAAGAATTCACCATGTAAAGATGGATTTTTATGCTCTTTTTCTGTTTTTATTCCACAGCATTCATTTTATGGAATATTAAAAAACAACAAAAAAAACCAACCAACCCAAAAAACAACAAAACAAAACCAAAAACCAAACAAACAAATGCCCAGAGATGAGCAAAAGTTGTAAGAAAATTATCTGGTTTGAAATTGAGAGTTACCAAGTATCATGATATAAGAATGAGAAAATACTTATGTGGTTAGGTGTATCTCAAGGTTACTGATGAATAGATGTATTTAAAATTGTTGTTTTGTCTTGTTTTCCATGCCAGTTTGAACATATTTCTTCTCTGAACCTTGCAACAAAGAGACTCCAAAACATCACAAGTCAGTTGAAAAAAAAAAAAAAAACCAAAACAAAAAAGAAACAAACCAAAAAAAAAAAAAAAAAAAAAAACCCAAAAAAACAACAACAACAACAACAACAAAAAAAAAAACAAAACCAAAAAAACCCCAAAAAAACCCGATAATAATATTGAAATATATGGAATGCATTCCTTTCTTTATAACTCTTCTTCATTGCTATAAACCCTGATATCTCTCTGGATTGCAGTTTATTCAGGATAGATTTTTCTCCTAACACTTTGAGAACAGTGCTGTTTTCTGAATAGTAGTGGTAGTTCTGGTCTTAGTTCTTATAGCCATGGCAGGACTAGGGATTACATGTTCCTGAACATGTTAGCACTGTTGCTACCTAGTGCCTAATGTCAGTGTAGATTAACTACTAGACTGAACCTCAACTCAAAATAACATTTTGGCAATAGTCTGGCACTCTTGTAATTACTCCCTTGACAATATGGAAGCAGACAAGGGATGAATGCTTTCCCTGTGTTCTTATCCATTTGGTCTTTATCCTTTCAAAGAGTAAAGAGTAGGATTGTACTACCTTATGCAGAACAACTAAGAAGCATCTTTGCTGTATCACTATACAGTTTTTGCAGCCAGGTGAGGTTTCACATACTCATCACTCTTAATTTTATTTTATCCCAGTTGGGATATTTGAATCAAAATTAAATGAATAAGTACTTCACATACAACAGAAAGTTTGCTTTTGAAGTAACTTCAAAACAAAAAACCACCACCCCCCACCAGAAAAATCCAACTAAAATAAACCAGTAAAACAAAACCAAATAAACTAAAAATTGTGCACACAATATTTTTAAAAATATTTGGGACAAGGACTAATTATTTTCATTAATTTATGGCTTTCATACTAACAGTATTCTATGCCTGGGTAGAATTGGTTTTTTGTAAGATTAGAGAATCTAAAAGTCCATCTAATGACAGAAGCTAGTAAAACAGTGTTGAACCATTTACTTGGTTATTTTCACTAAAAAAAACAAAACCAAAAAAACCCCAAAAAAACCCCCAACAACAACAACGAAACAACCAAAAAACCAAACTACTTTATCCTGCAATACCTTCACCAATTTCATAGGCAAAAAAAAAGTATCCAACATGTATCCAAAATGTATCCAAAATGTATCCATCCAATTACAATGGTATATAAAAGTGTGCAAATCATTCTTAGGCTATTTTCAGTTTATTTTGCTTATTTCATTACATGAAATAAGATGTGAAAAATTCTAAAAGACAAATTTTTGCTTTCTTTGTGTTTCCTCAGGATGGAAAAGGATTTTTCCTCAGGGTGGGAAAGTGGTAGGGAAGCTAATAAGGGTCATTTCCTGTAAGGGTCTTTTCCTGTAACATACTATATTCATACAATTCGCTGCCTAGCAATTTCAAGTCCCTGTGGAAATCTTCCCACTTCTTTATTTACTCACTTTCTCTTTTGTTAAATAATACTAATGAAAAGTTCTCACTTGTCAAATGAAACAAACAAACAAACAAGTTTCTTATTTTTATCCTGTTCAGAGCAGTTCATGCTATGATTCTGATGTTCTAAATAAAGTGAGAGTTTAGCTAATCTCACTGCAGCACAGTCTCAGTGGTAAATCATAAAATAAAACAGAAGAGAATAGAATAATGAGATCGCATCATTAAGATTGGAAGAGACCTTCACATTCATCAAAGTCCAATTTTTGATGGAATACCACCATGTCAGTTAAAATATAGTGCCTCATCCAGTAATTTCTTGGACATTTCTAGGGATGATGATCCTCTGGGCAATAGGAAATAATATTCCCTCTGAGCATCCTTTTCTCCAAGCTAAACAAACCCAGTTCCTTCAGCCACTCCTTAGACAACTTATTGTCTAGACTTTTCATCATCTCCATTGCTCTTCTCTCTACACTCTAACACCTCTTAAGTGGGGGGCCCAAAACTGGACACAAGACTCAAGGTGTGATCTCACCTGTGCCAAGAAAAGGGAAGTCGCTGCTCTTGTCCCTCCAGGCACACTGGTTTTGATACAAGCCAATGGCCTTCTGAGGCACATGGGCATGTGCTGACTCATGATCAGCATTCCCAGATTCTTTCCAGTTGTGCAGGCTCCCAGTCACTCTGTCCCTAGCCTGTAGCACTGCAGAGGGCTGCTGTCCTTGAGGCACTTTTGTTGTTGAACCTCACACAAATGGCCTCAGCCCACTGATCCAGCCTGTCCAGATGCCTCTGCAGAGCCTTCCTGCCCTCCAGCAGATCAGTGCTACCACCCAACCCTAGTGTTGCCTGCAGACATACTGAGGTGCACTCAATCCTCTTATGCAAATTATTTATAAATATTAAACAGAACTGGACTGAACACTGAGCCCTGGGGAACACCCCTGGTGATTGACAAGCAACTGAATGTAGCTCAAATCACTACCAAGTCTCTGAGCATGGACAGTTTTTAACTCAGTAAAGAGTGCCCAAGTCAAAGCCATGGGCTGCCAATTCCAGAGTTCCAAATTCTAAACTAGATATGTCAGTTACCTTTAAGCCAGATTTAGGAAATGCCCATTTTATGTGGCCTTTGCAGGAAAAAGAAAAGAAAGAAAAGAAAAGAAAAGAAAAGAAAAGAAAAGAAAAGAAAAGAAAAGAAAAGAAAAGAAAAGAAAAGATAAGAAAAGAAAAGAAAAGAAAAGAAAAGAAAAGAAAAGAAAAAAAAAGAAAAGAAAAAGAAAAAAAAAAAAAAAAAGAGAGAAAAGAAAAGAAAAGAAAAGAAAAGAAAAGAAAAGAAAAGAAAAGAAAAGAAAAGAAAAGAAAAGATAAGAAAAGAAAAGAAAAGAAAAGAAAAGAAAAGAAAAGAAAAGAAAAGAAAAGAAAAAGAAAAAGAAAAAAAAAAGAGTCGTAGAGTGTATTGCAAGGAATCAGACACTTATATTTCTTAGAAATATCTCAAAATTTTTTCTTCATTACCACTGTGACTCAGTTCTCCATCTGTGGAGTAGGATCAATTCCTTCCTGTGGTTTCATTTGTAATTTACATACTGCTATCAATGCTCCGTTAGTAAAGACTCAGATCATTTGCATAACTCAATTTCACAGTGGTGAGGTGTTTGGAGAAAAAATGTAATTTTTCAGCATATATTGGAGCTTTGAAAAATGTGTCAGATTTTCTACTGCAGTAGAAATCTTAGAACTAAAGAAACATTTATGGAAGCGAATGACGATTCAGCCATTTATTACAACAGATTCTGAAGTTTCCAGGCAAACCTACGTACAATTTTGAAATGAATTCATGTTGATTTTTGACAGAATCCTGATTGTAATACACATGAATACACATGAATGGAGTCTTGGCTTTGCTTTCTAAACAAATTATATACACAAACCATTATTTTTTGTGATTTTCAAAGCACTATTCCTAGAAATAGTATACTAAAAAAACCATCAAGTACAGATCTCACTTTATGCACAAAGTTGCAGGCTAAAGTTAGACTTCAGCAATATTAATAGCCTCATACCAAAACATCTAAAGATAAAAAACATAATGCTCTGTGTCCACCTACACCTTTATTAAATATATGGTATTTAAATTAATTATGGTAATTTATTAATAAAAAAGGCTGCAAACTATATTTTTATTGTATGTGTCATGTGTGACTTTTTGAAATGTTATGAGACGTGACTCAAGCCATTTGGAAGTCTGTGGAGAGATTTTTGTGGATTTAAGGGGGAAAAAAGAAGACAAAAACCTCTAAATTCTCTTTAGAGTGAGGGTTGTAATGTCCTTCTGTAGAAAGTGACAAGCATTAACATTTCCCATGGTAGAGTTCTTGCTCACTATGCCTTCATTTCTAGCCTCAATACACAGCTCCACCACCAGTATCACCAGCTGCTATGAATGTTAAAGGGGAAAATAGCGTTGTAAAGTAATTTCTCATTGAAATTGACTGGTAAGAGATTATTTTAAAACCTGACTTCATTCTAAAAGCAATATTGGCAATTATAAAATGGTGGTGGGGGGAGGAGGTTGTTTATGTATAATCTTTTGAGTGAAAAGCTATCTTTCCATTACTGTTAACACTGGGGTTTTTGGGGTTTTTTTTTAGCTAGAAATTTTTCTTTCAACTTTGTATCAGAGTTTACAATGTAAGAACTTGAGGCTTCTCTGGTTCTTTTGAGAGATTGTGTGCATTTGTTTGAGGTACTGCAGTTTTCAATATAAAACCTCAACTGGGCTTAAAAATGGGATTTTCACCTCTGAGAACTATATTATTACAAAGTTATCATGCAATGAAAATGAATATTATAAAAATGGGTTTTCTGTGGGTTATAACTTCATATCCAGCCTCTCTGAAATAGAAGACTTGTTTTGCAATTTCCTTTAGAGAAGATAAAATTCTTACCCCTTAAAAGGAAAAGAAGAAAAAAAAGACAGACCTCACAAAGGGAAAGATTAATAGATCCTGCACAGGATCTAATCAGATAATACTAATGCACAGATATTAATGAAGCTCTTAAGCTCTATTCACTGTACTGAAAGACTGAAGTATACATTGTCCATTTAACCTTCACCATTGATGTAGTGATTTGCAGTCTGTTAACTTGGTGCTTCATCACTGGAATCTTGTGCTTTTGTTGTAGCAGGAAATAATGAAGGCATGATCCAAAAGCCACTTAAATAATGCCCTCTGTATAACAGAAACCAATGATAATTAGATAAGAAGCAAAAAAAGAGAAAGTCTTTTCAGTTCACTTTCTCAATCTCTCATTAGTCTGTATAGCATGCAATTTTTTTCATTATTTTAGCTAAAAAAATGTCAAAATATTTATGCCAGGTCAAGAGCTTGTGCATATTTATCATACCTTATATATTTTGTTTGTTTTTCCCAGATTATATTTTACCTCAAACTCTGATTGATCCCTCTGTATTGCCCACTGTTTCTGAGGCTGGATATCTTAGAGCAACAGATTGAGGATGATGACTGTAGCTTTTGTACACATTGCCACACCCCACAAAAGACAGACCCTGCTAGAAAGAACTGAAAATAACATTATTGCCACTGCAATAAAATTACTTGATATTATAAAATCCATTTGTCAATCCATAGTTGTCCTCTTCTAAATACCAACTGTACTCTATAGGTACATAGATTTGATTTTTAAATTTTATTTATTTGTATTTCATTAACAAGGATACTTATACACTTTGAATACTGCCAGCAGCATTAGGTACCAGAAGATATTTGAGGGAATCCTCAGGAAGGATTCATGTTGCTGAGAGCAGATGTTTTCTTCTTTCAGTTATTGAGACTCCCTTACTAGTGACTGGTGAAAAAACAGGCATTCACCAGCTGATATCTTTCCTGGGAGAATTTTGCTACAATCACACTAAGGACCATATGGTGGTTTTCTCAGATGTACATGCCTAAGTTAGAGAAGGTTGAGCATGCACTTAGTAAGTAAGACTGTTAAGAATATGTATCTACACTACTCTTAGTTTTTCATCTTTTTCTATGAGGAAATACTTTCCTAAGGAATGTGTATTTTTGCTGAATTCACTACTAACACTCCTTCATAATAAATATTCATATTAGAAACACTTATTTATGATGTTAGTGAATAAACTTCTAAAGTAGTCTTCTTTAATCAAAATAGAAACATGGAGGTGTCTTAAAATTAATTTAAATAGTATCTCTTTTTTCTTCTGCTAGTTTATGAAAATGAAATTAAAATTTATATAATTTTTTCAATTACATATGTAGTTTACATTTTGTATATTAAATCAGAAATTTCATAATTACTTTGAAGGACAGTGCTGTTGGCATTATTACATCAGAAGATTATGTCTTTTTTGCAGTCTCATGATCTGTTTCTATGTGTTTGATTAGGTATCACTGTAACCTCAGTCACCCAATTTCAACAGATACTACTCTTTAATGAAGATAAATTATCTTTCCTTTCTCCTCTACATACTTTTATACATTCTTATTGAAAATATACCGTTTGAAAAGGAGTCAGTGTTTTTGTTTATTGCGGGGGACTTTTGGTTTTGGTAGGATTTTTTTGTTTGTTTGTTTATTTTGGTTATTTTTAGTCTAATAAATGTTGCCTTTGTCTTTGACATTTTTCAGGCTATAATTTCTTCATTTATTATAATTTTTTCAGGTTATAATTTTTTAATTAATAATTTGATTTTATTCAATAATATGATGTCGTAAGATATTTGTGTGCTTGTTTCTCTTCTCTTTAGCCTGGCTTCTCATCTGGTCATATCACTTGCCTAAGTGTTATCACCACAGAATGAAGTTTCTGAGGCATTTTTCATCCTTCCAATATCACATTGCATTTGCTTTATGCCTGTGAGGTTGTTTCATAACACATGTACTTTAAATATGAAACCAAAGTGAAAATTAAAAAAAAAAAAAACCAACAAAACAAACAACTATTAAATATGCTTTACTAATGAATACTGACCAGTTGCACCCAGTACAGCGACCAGCACCCAGACAAACTTTCTATTTCTGCATATCTGTTTTCCAAGAGCTGAGGATACTGCAGCTTTGATTCAATACAAGTGCTTGCATAATATGAGAATCACATGTATTCCCATTTGGAGAAGCCTTTTGCTGCCACACAGAGTTTGCAAAAGTTCAGTGCCTTTCTGAGTGTGCTGTATTTCAGTTCATTCTTCATATTTAAATCTAGACAGTTTGCAGCTGTATTATAGCATCAACATAATCGCTGACTTTAAGATGTTCATTTGGGATTTATCTGTCTGTAACTAGATGGAGAACTTAGGCCCTTGTAGGTCAACAGATGTGTGTTTCACCTCTGCTGCTCTTCTAAGTGAATTCTGGAATGTTTTGCAGATGATGGAGGATTAATTTGCAAGCACATCTCAGATCCCTGTAATGCATTCAGTAGCAGAACAGCAGAAAAACATTTTTAATCTGTTTTATACACTTGGAATTATAGTTTGAAGACATATTTGAGTAACCAGACTGCAGCTTTAGAAGTGCTTTGGTATTTTGCTGCTGTTTTTAATGATAAAACTTAGAATTTTGAAGGAATAGTTAACTGCATGTTTGGTGCAAGCTGACAAACTAAGACTATAGATTCAGGGTAAAGGGTTCTAAAATTAATTTGATGTTTTCTTTCAGTAGTGGCCTGTGAGCTAAAATTATTTTTTCCTCAAATAAGATTTTCTTCTTTCTGAAAAATCTGAATATCCTTAGATCACAGATCTCTCATTTGTAGTAGGGTTTTTTAATTATTTTTATTTATTATTATTTTTATTTTAATTTTTTTATTATTATTCTAATCTCGTATTTATTTGAAAAGAAACTGTACTTCAATTGAAGAAAATTAGACAAGAAGCAAAGTATAAAAAAATTTTGTGTGTTTTGGTTAATGAGCAAAACAAATCAAAACAATCTCCAGGCTGCATCTCAGTACAAAATATTGTGATATAAGCAATGCAACTCAAGTCTTGCCACATTTTCTGCATAAATTTATAAGAACTTGGAGAAAAAATTCTTTAGTCACTACAAATAACATGCAAAACCAAATAAATTCAAAAGAAATTTAAAGAAACAAAAAATCCCACCTACAAATTTCTGAATCAGGTGTTTTTACCTGTAAGTAACCTGTAAAGATTATATTGAGATCTTATGTCTGAATACTATGTCACATTGTATTTGCCATCAGCTTAGAAAAAAAAATATATATATTAATTTACAATGGTGAAATATTCCATGAGAATTTGGTCCTTGCTGAAGTTACAGAAAGTTTTACCATTATCTCATAAAATCACTTCACTCATAAGGTAGAGCCATCTTTGTCATTCAGGTCATTGCAGAATATTCACTAGTGAAAAACTGCAAACAGTGTTTTGAGAAAGCTAAAAATGAACCACCAACTATGGTTTGTCAGTCAAAAGTGCTGTCTGTATAGAAATAGAAAAGTTAATTTAACTTTATACTTACTGAAAGTTATAAGGAAAACAGCTCAACATCAACATCACTGAATAATAAAATTTCCGAATAATTC
>VWZN01004880.1:83663-102467 GCA_013396955.1 Regulus satrapa
ATTATCTATGCTAGTAAAAACAAGAACAAAAATAAGTGGTAAGAAACCAGGAGGAGCAAGAGGAAGTACAGGTTTAAAGTTTTACTGCCTGATGGAACAGCTGTCTATAAATCTTCTGTGCATCTTTTACCTTTGCAAAACTGGGTAGTAGCCAGCAGTGTACAATCCAAAATAGGCAGGGAATCCAATTTTTTAAGTGCCTGAAGCCTCTGTAATTTCTTATAGCTTTACAGTTTGTATGTAAAATTCTACTATTCTGATCACACCCACACTTCTTTGCACACAAGATAGTGATTACCTAAGGCAGTATGGAATCAGACCAAGAAAGACAGGGAAAAGGACTCTTTCCTTATAATCAGTATTTAAGTGAGAAAATAGGGAATAAAAAGCAACAACATGTGCATTTTCATGAGTCCTCACTTTTTTTACCCCCAGTGTTTGCAACTGCATCAAGAATTTTTTAATTATGAATTCAGACAGGTGTTAAAATATTCAAACTTACAAAATTTTCCAATGGATTACCAATGCATTCAGATCCATTTAAAATTATGTACTTGTGGCATACCTGTATAAAATGCTACTTACTCAACTCTGCAGAAGTCCTATTTAAAATCTATACACATATTTAGATAACTAAACTCCTTCTATATTAATTTGCGGTGCTTCTAATGTACCTGTTAGTACTTTGTTCAGAGTGCTAGGGGACTAAAATATCCAACAATGCATGAAATTATTATAAAAAATCTAATTAAAAGATCTGGTGATCTTTTATAGTCTTTGAGTATATCTTGCTGCATCTTAATCCATTTGTCACATACTCAAAGGGAGAATTATGGTGAAGGAGTGCAGGCTTGCAATTTCAACAGAGTTTTTGTGCTTGTTATTGCATATGGTCCCACAAAATCTTTTACAAGATCTGATCAACTCTGTATTTCTCATTCATGCTTAAATTTTTTATTCGCAGATTGAAAGTAGAGGTCCGCAACAAAGAGGAATGTAATTGGCTGCTTTTCAGCACTATAATGAAGAGTAATCATCCATCATTTATGTTCTACTTCCCCCTCACACAGTCTTACTCATATGTGGTAATAACTGCAGTTTGGATGAAACTGCAGCGAATATATCCAGGTTCTGTTCTAATTTTGATAAATGACAACATATTTATGTGAATAATTTCTAATACTACATCAGCATTTTTGATAAAAAGATGATGTCATTCAAGGAAATCTTGAAAATCTGGAGAAGTATGTTAAAACATAGATAAGTTTCCACAAAAATGTTAAGGATGTCTATAGTTCAGACTAAAGGCCCTGTAATCAAAAGTGAAAAACTGGTTTAGAAGAAACCTATCAAGTAAAAGATGTGCTGAAAGGTTCCCAAAAAATTTCCTAGGCTTGAGATGGGAATTGTATGCACAGGACACAAGGCAGATAGCATGTTCTAGTCTGTACTAACCAGATGAATGTAAACAATGAAAAGTGCTTTCACATCTCTAGGCATATATGTTCTTCCTGCCTTTTATCCCACTCATACTCTGTTTTCCTCAAAAGAAACTACCTATTGCTGTATAAGCATACTTCAGAGACTTCATATTCTTTGGTAATTATAAGATTATTTTTCAGAAAACCAAAGACCATTATGAATGTATGTATATTTCTCAGCTACCACATCTGACCAGGCAGTAATGCATACTTATTGGCACAGTTTGCATACAAACTTTGCAAAAAATCAGGATATTGCATTTTGAGAGAATAATCTATTAGTTGATACAACTAATTGAGAGGAAATTTGTTCTAAAGCTTCAATTTCTATGGAACTGCAGTAAAATCCATAACAGTGTGAATGGAGAATTTACAGGATTTTTCTGCTACAGAAGCAGTGGAAGAAAAAGCATAACACTAAGTCTATAAGAATAGCATGTGCTAATAGCATGAAGCATTGATTTTCAAAACATCCAATTCAATAGACAAATAACTGAGCAAATTCTCAAGGACTGTAGAGATTGAACAAGAGGAATGAATTAATCCCTGAAGAGTCCAACAGAAATGGGCAAGTAAGTAATTGAAAAAAAAAAAAAAAAAAACNAAAAAATTAAAAAAAAAAAAAAAAAAAAAAAAAAAAACCAGAAAAACCTAAGAAAAACTGAGGAGGCTGATGTTCTTTGGAACCTGCATCATCCTGGGGCCAATGATTCTACAAGAACCTTGGTCATTGAACACTTAAGAGGACACTAAACTATGAAAATCTTGGTGTCTGTGAGTATGTGAGCATGGGTGTCAATGTGAGCTAATTAGTTTGGCTTATTTATTTCTTTATTTCCATTTTGTTTCAGTTTTAATAAAATCATCTTTTGTTCAGGGTTTGCACGAAGTGTTGCTACAATTTTTCTAAGTTCTGAAATTACTTCCTACTTCTCTATTTTTGTTTTGTGTCTATTTTCTTTTTCATCACATATTTTCCTTCTGCATGATCTGAAAACAAAACAAGAGAAAATTTTTAAAAAAGAAAGAAAACCAAGAAATCCAAATAACTAATCAGCATGACGTCCCAATAATTTATTTCACAGATAGTACTTTACAGCCACAGAAGTTTAGAAAAAAGATTTGTCAGAAAGCTGAAGTACAGCCAGACTATGAACAAGTTTTGAAAACATTTCCTTTAATGGAAATTTTAAAAATGCCTTCTGTCAAGAGAATACAATTCGCTCAGGCTTTTTGTACTTCATAGACTTGAAAATCCTATGGAATTTAGTAAAAATTCAGTGGTCAGTTTGATTTGGTTGTTACATGATTTCATTATCAAGATAATATGTGAAAAATTAAAACTGTATCAGAGGCACAGATTCAAGAAGTAATATTTACTTGGTTATAAAGCCAGAAAAGGATGAGGAATAAAATACACCTACAATGGCTTTCACAGTGTGAAGTGCAGTTGTCCTCTGCATTTCCAGCCAGCTTGGAAGGCCATTGCAAAGGGACAACAAAACACACTCCTCCAATAAGCTTTTGGGGACATCTTTTTTCCAAAGGGAGATAAATAGATAATGTAAATTCTATATGAAGAATAATTGTATCAGGTCATGGAGAATGCACTCCAAAAAGGGGCTATCTGTCCCTCTTATGTTGAAGGAGCAGACAAAACAGCTCCATATTGGTTCCAGGAATACAAAGGGAGAGTAATTAAAAATAAATACATCCAGTAAATGCTGGCTTTCTTCAAAAAGAAGAAGAAGAAGAAAAAACAAAACAAACAAACAAACAAACAAACAAACAAAAAACCAGCTGCAATTTCTGCCAAGTCAGGTAGTTCAAGTTCTAAAAGCTATAAATTAAGTTTGTATGTGAATGTCTCACATTTAATTAGCAGGTGACAATTTAGAATGTTAGCCACCAGGTGCCTATGTGTCTAGATAATTTCAAAGTAATTAGAGCCTCCTGAACATTAGTTCAGTTTAGCTGTCTATCATTGCATGGTTAGCATTCTTCCATACTGCCTATTAGTTTAAACATCACCAGTCTTTGATTGCTCAATAAAAAATAGGGAAGAAGCAAAGAAAAGAGACAAAGACAAGAAGAAAGCATAAAAGAGTTAAGAAACAATTTTTTTTTTTTTTTTTATTGTAGCAAATAGGAAATTTATTAAAAGAGAAGGGCAGAAAGGGGGTCAAAACCCATTGTTTTCAGTTTCATCTTTTCTTTGACATTTCAGTGATTTAGTTCTGAATTATGTTTGTGGCTTGGTCCACAGGTGAGAAGCAGTCATACTAACTCAATTTTCACTGCCTTGGAACATGTCATTGACAACCAGATGTACAGAATAGGCACAGGTTTAAGTCTGATATGCTGAAGCTGTTTTAATCCATGCAGAATAAAAAAGCAGCTGGAAGCTAGAAAGAACCTGCAAGTCTGATATTTCAGTTTGTAGCCAAAGAAACAACTGCAGCAGCATTCCCCAGCTGTGCTTATTACTGCTGCACAACAGCGATAATTACCAAATTTTTATATTTATAGAAAACTGGTACCTCATAAAAATCCAGCTGCACCTTTATCTAAATACAGAATGAAACCATTTTCTAGGAATATGGACATTCGGTGGAAGCATATTTTAATTGTTAAAATTCAGGATTAGGTTATAGGAATTTTTAATTATTTATTTATAATACAAAAAAATTCTGCCTTTCAGAAAAATCAATCTGACTCAATTCCCATTTTCAATGAACACATCACCAGTCATTTAGTGATTTTTGACCATGAGGGCTACAGAGGGTTTTTATTTTTGGCAGTATGTCTTGACAGGAAACAAGCAGATTATCAAAGTTTTCGATCATAATTGCAAATGCACATAAAAAATGACTATGCAGGCTATAATGCTGGAAACACTGGCACCGATAATTCTGTCAGTGGTGTGGAGCTGTACAGGTAGAAAAAGACAGAGACATTGATTCAGATGAGATAGGTGGAACACTTCAATTATTTATCTGCAAACAACCGCAGCAGCAGCAAACCCCTGACATAGCATAAGACAGTTAACTTTGAACTTGGAATAGATCTTAAAGGCACTAAGGTACCTCAGAGGCAGAAGGCAAGTTGTCAGTAATTAATGGCTTGTGGATTTAAGAAAAGAGCAAGGTGTCAGCATTTACACAGTGAAGGATAGGAAAGTACGTGGGACAAATATAGCTGACAACTGCAGGGAGTTTTGCAAGTGTTTGCAAGTGGCATCTTAAGAAATATTCATCTGAAAAATGACTATACTTATAAATGGATTATGGTATCTAAAACTCCACATGCCTTTTATTGTCAGTTTGGGCTGCTGGTCTTCTTCCATCTTGTTTAATAAGATTTAACTTAAAATGTTTGTCCTATTTTAACAACAGCAGCACCAGCCAAAGTAAAGAAAAAACAACTAACCCCATTTTTATGTCCGATAAACCTCTCTTTTTATAAGTCCAAATGGTTCCAAAGGTTGTTTTTATAATGCATGATGTGTGTGTGGCAGCAGAGACTATATATAACACAAATACACAAAACCTGGCAAGGTGGATTTCAGTCAACTGTTGATGAGCTGCCTCCTTTTATCCCTTTTCCATCCTTGAAATAAACTGCTAAGCTTTCAAATGCTATCCTGTCTCCATGTAGTCACTTGACTAAAATGGATTTTAAACTTTTCACCTGTTAAAGCTTTTCTTTATTAAAGAGCACTGAGGAAACTCAAAGTACTAAAACGCCAGCAGAAGTCACAATGTCATCCAGAGACAGGGAAGGGAAGAACTCAGGTATCTAAATTGCTGCTTAAAATGTCAGCAATTAAAATTAATTGAAAATAATTAAGTACCTCTCATTTTCTTGCTCCCATTCAGTGTTTATTTAATTTTTATAGCACTACTATAATAAGTTCATACACAGACTGAACATGTGTGAAAAATGATCTGCAGTCACATTCCTGATTATTTGGCAGCAGGGTTGGAGCTCTGTGGCAGCTGGGGTCATGGAACAGCAAAGCCTGGCAGCCAGGACCAATCCCAGCATCCCAGCCAGGAGAAGGCAGCCAGGAGGGCACTGGGGCAGCCCCTGGCATCAGGCACCTCTGTCTTTTTGAAGCCCAAGGCAGAGCAGTGGGGATAGGTGCAGACAAAATAAGGACGGTGCTTCTTTTGATCATCATCTCAGTCTACTGATCCCCACTCCAAGAAAAGTCACATATGGAAAATCAGAAGCTTTCTGAGAAGCTATATTTCATGAAGTTTTGATAGCAAACATACTTTTATCTTATTACAAGAATACAAGTGAAAAATAAAAAAAATCTGTCCTCCTTGCTTTCAGAAACCACTGTTCACTTCTTCTGTTTTCTACATAGGATGTTAGTAACTGAAAATCATTTTTTTTTTTTTTTTTAATTAAAATCTATTACTAGAACCCAACACTTTCTGAACAAAAAACACTTAGTGGATGAAAGTGAGATGAGGCTGTAACTACAAGTAATATTCTTATCTAGAAAAAATAAAGCAATTGTGAAAATGAAACTTTTGAACCCACCACTACTTCTTTGCATCTGAATTCAGACTAAGGCCAGGCTGGTAGCGACTGCCAACATTTATACACCTTCCCCTAGCTTCATATGTCCCTGGCTTTTCCCTCTGAACGGTCCTTCACACAACTTTTGGGGGCCTCAGCTGTGATAGTAAATGTTTGTAGGCCGCTGGTGTAGACCACTGGTATATAGAAAATGAGTCAAAAGAACTGGAATAATGTCAGTCCTCGGAAACTAACAAATGTGAAAAAACTTACATCAAAATGCACCCTGAATTTAACGTCGTTTGCTGTTTATTGCTCTTAAGGCATTTAGAGTTGATTTCTTTC
Organism: Regulus satrapa; assembly: GCA_013396955.1. Taxonomy (NCBI): domain Eukaryota; kingdom Metazoa; phylum Chordata; class Aves; order Passeriformes; family Regulidae; genus Regulus; species Regulus satrapa. Next base: position 90,023 of record VWZN01004880.1, read on the forward strand.
AGGCAAAAAAATAATGTTAGACATGGGAGAAGTAAGAAAGGTGTTTTAATCTGCAGAACAGGGAGTAGAGACTTTCACCTAAGAAATATTAAGAACTGCTCTAGGGAAGGATGGTGCAAAATGCATGGAGCATGAAAAGAATAACCCTATTGAGTCCTTTTTTAAAATAATACTTTCAATAATAATAATAATAATGATAATGATAGTGATAATGATGATGATGTTATTACTATTATTATTATTATTATTATTATTATTATTATTATTATTGTTATTATTATTATTGTTATTATTGTTATTATTGTTATTATTATTATTATTATTTCCCTTCTATAGATAATATCTTTCCCAGGTCCTTATAATTTTAAAATTATGTCTGTTTTGGGATCAGAATATGGAGCATTCCTTAGCAATACCTTATCCTCTATGTTTGCCTTTTTTAGGATATTTGAGCAATGCATTTTCTCCAGTGGATATTTGCTGCCTCATCAGGTCTTCCTCACTTTTAAAATGTAAACTACTTTCTTCTTTCCTTTGATTCCTTTAATTTATTTCTGAAGCTTCCTTCTGAGTTGGAGAATTTCCTCCAATCAGCTGGTATGCTGCCGGGTTTTATTTCTTTTGTATATTGTGTCAGGTACAGACACACTTAAAGTTGCCCTCGTCAGCATAACTCTCAGCCTTACAAGCCCAAGTTGTACGGCACAAGACTTTTTATTTCACAGTACAGGCTGGAGCTAACCTAATCTCTTTTAAAGATGAATTACAGTATAGAAGACTGGTGAATATGGGCTAGGCACTCAACATTCTTCAATTCACAAAAAATATGAATATATATAAGTACATAAGACTTGCCAAAAGATTGACTTTTTAGCTCAAGCTGTTTAAATTCATGTTTATAGGTGTGGAATTTTCCAGTCCCTCAGCTATCATTACTGAGAGTTATTCAAAATTCAGGTGGAAAAGACTATGAGGAATTTCATCTCAGTTTGAATTTTACCCTGCTTTCTGTAGAAGTCTTGGCTCAGTGAGCTTCAGAGTATTGTTTGAACCTGAAGTTATCTATGCTTCTATGAATTATAATAAACATGAGAACAAGTCTCTATTCAGTCATGAATTTAACGTTTATTCTGAAAATTTCATGACCTTTCATAATTTTTAATTTATTTTGATCTCAACTTTTAAATGACTTAATGAAATTGGACATGGTATTTAATCCCACATCTTGCTTTATTTTGGTGATAAAGTAACATAAGATTATCAAATCTGAACAATAATTAGTCTTTACCACTTTTTTCTTCTTCTGATTGCCAAGTAAATTACTTGTACATTTTGTCACATTTCTTCCTTTGCCCCTCATATTGCCATTGCTATTCTGTGAGCAGTCACCTTCATTTCATCAGTTACTGGTGAGAGGAACAGCTAGCATTCACAAAATTCTTCATAAAGAAATACTCTTTTGTGGGCTAACTGACATCCCAACAAATTTCTTAACAAGCTATTGAGGGTTTTTTTTTTCTTCTTTNAAAACTTTTAGGGTTTTTTTTTTTTTTTTTTTTTTTTTTTTTTTTTTTTTTTTTTCACTTCTCTTCATATCATACATAGGAACTTTCCTTTAGAAGGTGCTGAAATCAGGAAAAAATAATGCAGGTATGTTTTGCACCAAATTTCCTTTTTCATACCTTGATTATTATGTTTCTGCAAGTTTTTCAAGTTATTTTTACCATTAGCTTTGCCAAGCAATCAAACCTCTCTTGAATGCATAAGTCTTCAAAAGCCCTAGAGCTTGCAGAAGAACATTACTAACTTATTTTGGGACCAATCTTTAAATCACAGTTTAGTATTACTTTCTAAAATTTATTGAAATTGGAGAGTATTTGCTTCAGTTTTGGGTTAGGAGGAAATAAAGATGTAAATAACTTATTAATTTATTTACTGAAACAACAATTTCAAGTAACCTCATTTTGTATGTTTTCATATCCTATCACACAAAGCAGGTAACCACTTAATTTTTTCTTGCAGCCCTAAGGAAATGTAAGAAAAAAAAATGCATTTCCTTTGTTGAAGACAAATATTGAAGAGGTTCTTATAGATTAGATGAGTATGAAGAAGCCCTTGTTTATTATAGAATCAGTGAAATATGTTTAGTTTTCAGTAAGAGGTATGGGAAGAATGCTAATCTTCAGTGTATACAAAGATTAACAAATTTATTTTACTTCTCAGTAAAACCATTTGGATTCAAAGATTTTGCAAAGCCGGCTTCTTGTTTAGGAGAGTACATATAAGTAGGAGCCCAAGTGCAAATCTTATTTGTGCACTGCCTGCTCCCTTCATCAGTTTTGCCAATATCCCTCCTTTTAACAATTAGCCATCCTTCTAATCATCATATGCAGTAGTTACATTGGCAATGACACATTTTAGGTGCAAAAAAGAAGGAAATATTTTAAATAACTGAAGACTGTCAAGAAAGGGTTGTGTTTTTTTCTAGTTGCATGAAATAAAAAAATAATAATATGAGAAAGCTGAATGTAAGTGTTGCAAGTCATCTTGTAAATAACTCAGTTTCCAGTTGCAAGATACAGAATGTACGTGTAGGGACAAGAGAGTATAATCTCTTGGACTTTTTTATCAATTATAATTCCACTTTACTTACACCTACTTCTAGACTCCTGCTGCTAGCAGCACTAGAAAATCACTACTTGTTTGATATTTTTACAAGGCATTAAATATATTTTTTTGCAAAATATAAGAGCTTGTATTTGACTACAGACATGTTTTAGAGAGATTTCTCTTATATTTATTATTTGTTATATTTGCTTAGATTTCTAGACTTACAAGAGAGTTTCCTATCAAATGTATGGAAGGTGTGAGTGTTAAGCTGTTTCTTAACAGCAGTTCTCATGCTCATAGTCACTGAACCAAAACTGAAGGGTTTCTTCTTATCTTGAAGATATAAGATCATAAGATATACAAGAGAAGGAACACCAGGCAAATATTTAAACATTGATGTCCTGCAATGCCAGTGAAATAAGGCACAAACTCTGCCGTATTAATGCAAAGATCTTTATTGGTTTCAGGTGCTTCTTTTTATACTTTTTAAAGCTGCAATAAGGTGCTCCACTTAATGCTTTTTGGTTACATATTACTGTGCTCACAATCTCAACTGAGCACGCTGTGGTGACCCTGCATACATGAACAGCATGTGCTGTTTCTTCTTGTTGGATGTAGTTCATGTCACCTGATCAGCTTCAAGGTTGTTGCTACATAAGCTTTAACAAATCAGCTGTGCAGCTCCTATTGTGCAACTCATTTGGCTTCACAACGCTTCCCTTTTTCCGTTCTACATACAGTATGTGCTGAACTGCGTTACTAACCTTTTCTTGAATACACTGCAACAAACAGGGTGCAGCCATAAATAAACATAAAAAATATTCCAAAAACATAAATTCCTAATTGCAGTAACCTCTTGACCCATCTAGAAATGTTCAAAGACTGGAACACCTGACCTAACTAATCTGCTCTGTCATCCCACCTCAATTTCCTAATGCCTTCTTGCAGCTTCGGAATACTAGCATGCATGCACTGAGAGTGATCAGATAAATTCCTGCATCACATGCCTTCAAAATCCTGACAAGCATGCCTGTGCACCAAAATCAAAAATCAAAAGCTGCTCAATTTTGTGTTGTGGTATGGCGTACAGAATTGACATCTGCTAAAAGGCCCAATAAGGCAATAGGAGTGGAGTTGGTCTGCTGGGGTAACCAGCACCACAATTTTTTCAACATAGCGAGCTAGTGCTTGGGCTGCTGATACTTCTTGGGGCTATAAATGAAGTAAGACCTGTAAGAGGAGGTGTCCACAAACCAGCATTTGGATCACAGTCACTTTCAAATTGATGTAATGACTTTTTATGATGTTTTATGCATGTGTGGCTCATAACCATTTTTAGGTTAGGGGTAAGCATTGTGAGGCGACCAATAGTACCTGGCCTGAGAAGGTAGTGTGGGTCAAGCATGTTCACCACAAATTAAACATATTCCTTGGGGTAATTTGCAGGCAGTGAGTCTGAGGGAGGTTCATAAATTGTACCATTTCCTAAAATTGTCTTATTACACTACTGAGAATCATTTTTTTCACAGGTGTCACATCTTGAGTTGTGTTATACAAGAGGTCTGCCTTACATCAGTTTTGAAATCCTTTTCTAATGTAATTAAAGTAAATTCACACATCAGTCTTGATTGACCCCAGAATTTCCAGTCCCAAGGCTCAAGGGTAACAGGGAATCTGTCATCCCATGAATTAATCTCCTCTAAACATTTCACCATGGAGTAATTACAGTGTGTTTTAGGGCTATGGCCAAAAGCTTCTTGAACTACTAAAAAGGGATCAATTGGCACTCCAGCTAAGCATGCATGAAAGGGTGATTGTGGTATGGCTAATGACATGCACAAGGCTGACTGGTTCAAAGAATTAGCGAGAGTGAGACAAACATTACCTATCAGCATCAGGGGTAGTTAGGCACCTTCTCATCCTTGTAGGCAAAAGCATAAAACAATTAAAAGAAGAGAAGCCAGTATGCAGGGGTTTCCATTCTTTTTCCCATAAATATTGTGTGTGGGGAATGCCATATTTCCACCTACAAAAAAGTTTGGTCATGTTACCACCCCCATATGAATACCTTGATGTCACATGGGACAATTAGCCCTACATTGCTCTGTTATACAATACCACTTTCTGAAACAATGAGAACAGCACCCAGGCTTGGTGACTAGGGTCTGCACACTCAAGACATGGGATAGGATTACATTCCAATTGTCTTCGCTCTTCTTCTCATTCTTTTTCTCTTTGCCTTTCTTCATCCTGTAGCCTTTTTAAAGCTGATGGATGATTCCTTAGTTGATTTGCCCAAATCTTTCACAACGACTGCTGAGGTCTACAGGGAAACGAGGATCAGGAAGCACGTGATCAAACTCTTGGCGCCTTTGGCACTGCCATTGCTGGGCCAGTATTATAGGGCTTCTCTCCAACCAGTGTCCAAATTTACCTTGGTGGTAGCTGCCACCCACCTCTTTTACAGGGGATGGTGTAGGGGCAGACAGTATCTCCTGGTTACTTCCATAGTTTGTCTCAGCACTCATAGATCTATGGGATCCCTGTTTTTGATGAGCATCATGACCTTTAATAACCTTGAGCATAGTTTGCCAAGCAAGAAGTATCTCTGCTGTGGCAAGATCTGCCTTTCTTCTTACTTGATCCTAAAGCTTGACTCCAGCAGCGTCCTACACCTCTTTCGTAAATATAAAGTATTGATTCCATCAATACTCCAAGCCACCCATTTTAATGCTGTTTAAGACTATAAGATGTGAGATATTTCTCATGGCTTTTAAGCAATAACTCTGCAAGTCTCAAAATGGATTTTTCTTCTCGGGATGTCCGGGCTTACATCCTTCCCACCGTTCACCTTCAACTCTGGAAGGATTGCTGCTGGCTGCCGCTTCCTTCCAGCAGATCTTACATTTGGTAGGGTCCATTGTCTGCTGCACAGCTAGGCACTCCTTTGTCCTCTCAATTGCTGGTGGAATAAAGCACCAGCTCCATAGTGTTAAAGACCTTTATTGGCTGCAAGTGCTACTTTTTATAATTTCCAAAGTTGCAATAACATGCTCCACTTAATGCTTATTGGTTACATGTTGCCATGCTCACCTCCTGAACTGAGCAGGCTGTGGTAATACCGCATACATGAACAGCATGTGTTTCTTCTTCTTGGGTGTGGTTCATGCTGCCTGATCATCTTCAAGGCTGTTGCTGCACAAGCTTTAACAAAACTGTGCTGCTCATGTCGTTTAAGTCATACTGCTCCGCAGTACTGTAAAATAGATGTGAGGAAGATGAATGCTCTTATTAGATGACAACAGCTCTCAATATATTAATAAAGTTTCCCATGTCTGGGTGCTGTAGTAAATTTCGGAAGGAAATGTTTTTGTAAGTGACTAAAACACCTACCTTAAATATTAAGAGTGGTAGGTCTGGAGCAGAAAACTTTACAGATTTTTTATTAAATCTCTCCCAAATAATAATTGTTATTTTAATTTTAAAATTATTTTTAATTAACAAGACATTATTTTGTTAAATTATTTTTAGAAAACAAAAGACTTTCAAGGCACATCTTGAATAGAGTGGGTACTGGTTTTTAGCCAAGATAAGTCTATATTTGTGACTGAATCCTTCCTCTAGTCAACTTGTGAACTCATAACCTCTCCCTTTTTAATATATTCCCCTCCAGTATCATTAACACAGGTGTCCAGTCATAAATTTTGAACTCTTCAATTCAGTGTTCCTAAAAAGATAAAAAAAACCTTTAAAAATAATTTTATTGTTGACTAAATTATTGGTTTTTTGCATTTTAACGAATTCGTACATACACTAATACAAAGCAGACAGCTTCTTATCTCCAGGTGCACTGGGGATCTACTATTAAAAAAGGAGAGGAGACCTCAGGAAACAGACACTTTGATCACTCCTATTTCCAAATGCATTTCATAGTAATTTTTCTTTCAATCACCCCACACAGCTGTAGCAAAGACTCTCTTCCTTGTTATTCTTATTTCTCCTCATTCTTGTTGAATAAGAAATTTTACACATGTCAAAACTGAGATTTTTCTTAATCACATCTGTTGTAGAAAATTTAATTTTATTTGACTCTTTTGAGTAACTACATTTTTCAAACCCCTCAGCATGACTAAGAAGTGTATAAACAATATAGGTTAAGAGTTTATGATTCTCCAAAGGCAGAAAGGATTAAATTATTCAATAAAATAGAGAAAACAAAAATAAAAATAACAATTTCTTTGCAGTTTAATCAGTGTTCCAACTTAGTTTTCTTCTGTATCATCAAAGTATCTCAAAATTAAAGAAAAAATATAATATGCACACATGCACACACAAACACACACACACAAAATCCCAAAACCACCAACCAAAAAGACAAACTGAAAAAACAAACAAAAAACCATCAACAAAAACCCCATTTAAAAATATGGTGGTAAAGAATAATAACAATTTTTGTCTGGTTCTAGAATCACAGAATAATATGAGTTCAATGGGACCCACAAGGGTCATTGAGTCCAGCTCTTAAGTGAGTGGCCTACACATGGATTAAACCAACAACCTTGGCATTATTAACACCATACTCAAAAAAATGGAGTTAGGGGAATTTAAAAAAATGTGGTTTTAAAAAAGTTTTACTAGTTTTCCATAAACACCACAGACAAAAATGCTTCAGAGTCAGCAACTCAGATATAAAATCAAAAAATTAAAAATATTCTTTGAACATTGTGATAATACAACGTGATAATGGGCTGCTTTTGAAGCCTGTTATTAAAAAGTGAAAATTAATGGCTTCTCTGACCACTGATGGCAGCTATGTATATGTGCCTATTGTTCGAAAGAACAGAAGCAACCCTCCTGTAGTACATATTTGTACATGAGTACATTTTTGAAGGCTAAAGGTTCATATCAAGTAGGATACCTCCTAGTTGTCTCCCATTAGTCAGTTCTTCTTGCCTTTCCCATCAAGAAAAGTAGCATCCCAAAGTTCCCAAAATCACATATGGGACAAACTTCTCAGTACAAGTCAGAGGATTATGTAACGACCTCTTTGGGAGCAGAAGAAACTTGAGGTGTTTCACTGTTCAGGAAAACTTCAGGCAGTGAGGACTCTTCATTTTTATGCCAAGTGTTGAAATATACTTTATCATTTAATTTATAACATCATTTCACTTTTAAAATTGTATTAAAATCCCTATATTTATGCTTTAAAAACTTAACCAAGTTGGATTCATTCAGTAAGAAAGAAGTCCAGCAATAAGGGAGGGATTGCTCCACTCTGCTGTGCACTAATGCAGCCTTGCATTGAATATTATGTGCAGTTTTTGGCACTGCAAAATAAGAAAAATATTAAACTATTAATATTATAATTAGCATTATATTATTAATACTATGGATCCATAGTATTAATACTATGGATGTTAGAGGTTATCCAAAGGAAAGCCATGAGGATGGTGAAGGGTCTGGAGGGGAAGCCATATCAGTAGCAGTTGAGGTCATTCGGTCTGTTCAGCCTGAAGAAGTGAAGACTGAGGGGAGACCTCAGTGCAGTCTAAAGCTTCTTCGTGAGAGGAAGAGGAGGGGCAGGCACTGATCTCTTCTCTGTGGCAAACAGTGACAGGACCCAAGGGAATGGCCTGAAGCTGTGTCAGGGGAGGTTTAGGCTGGATATTAAGAAAAGTTTTTTCAGCTATGGAGTGGTTTGGCACAGCCTCCCTGTGGAACTGGTCCCACCAGCCTGACACAGTTTAATAAGTTTTTGGACAACATTCTCCAGGACATGGTATGACTCTTGAAGATGGTGTTGTACAGGGCCAGGAATCAGACTCGATGAACCTTGTAAGTCCCTTCTAACTCAGCATATTCTGTGATTCTGTAGATTCAGGTCTGGCATCATAGCATGAGATTAGTGCTCATCCTCAAGGCTTCAAGTGTGGTTTCTTCCTCCATTAGGACTTGACTTATTTGTGCATGATGAGCTCTAAGAATGATCCTCCTTAACCCCTCTCCAGAGAAAACATACAGACATCTATATTATCTCTAAAGTTACATTTCTTCTTTTTCTGAGTGGTGGGGTTTTTTTGTTTCTTGTTTGTTTTGTTTTGTTTTGTTTTAAGATACCAAGTGCTATCTATTTTTGCACTGCTCCTTCTTCCCCTTTCTGTCTTTGGTGGTATTTTCTAAAGCTGTATCCCATCTATATCCTTTCATATTTAGCCCACATTGATTTTAACTTCTCTGCTATGTTCAAGTTAAGCCTGTTCACTTAAATGGAACAATCACCTGTCCTTATCATTGAGGCACCCCATATAAAAGATCTTAAAGTCCAAGAACAGCATATCAAAAAGGTTAACGGCAAATGAAATGGTGCATTTCAGTGTTTCTTAGGAACTCCATTAAAATTTAGTACCTATTATTGGTCTTTTAAAGATTCCAGTTTCCATTGAATCATCTGATTTTGTCCTTGTAGCTTCATTAATAATTCAAAAACTTTTGTTTCAAACACCTCATGTCAGCATCTTTGTCAGTGTCATGCTAATAGTTCGAACTTCATCTGAGTATAAAAGGAAGGAGATCAGCAAAGACAGAGAGAATGAAACCTTAATTCTAGGCTTGCAGTAGAGATCAATCAAAAAGAATGTATTTAACACTGAGGGATACCAGCAGAATAGAGATTTTTTCTTAATATTTTACTATATGATAAATAGAATAGTATGTTTTTACTGCAGGGAATAGTCATAAAAAGATAACCTATAAAATGTGAACTACAGATTATATCATAGAGGAAACTTATAGTGTCTCACTGCGTACTAGTTAGCATAATATTGCCAAACACTAATTCAAATTATGAAAAATATGGGAGGGGAGTGAGGGAAGGGGANAGAGGAGAGGAGAGGAGAGGAGAGGTACAGACAAAAGACGAGATGAAAGAGAGAAAGATTGTGTCTGAATCTTCAGATTCTGTCCTTTGTTTCAGTTAGGCTTGTTAAACAATAATTTTATAGAAATGAGTAATATAACTTTAATCAGTTCCTTTGTACTCCTTTACACATATAAAATACCTTTATACATGGTATCTCTGCAGAATTGCAATCCACATCTCATATTCTCTCTATGAAAAGCATTTTAAAAGCATTAAATATAAACATTTTAATTAAGAAAAAAAAAAAGTTTCCATATAATCAGCAGTTTTCAGCAACCTTTTTCTTTATGCACTCGTAATGGTAACTATTTTATACTTAAGCAATACCTAAAATATTGCCGTGAATGCATAACACACATTCTAAGATAATAAAATGATTAGTTGTGCTTAATACTGTGATTGTCTCTTATTCAGTAAACAGGAATCTTGCCCATTTGAGGTTGATTTTGGTGTTAGTTTACAAAAAACATCATTTTAAGAGTTAATGTTGCCCTAGTTTGTCAATTTCAAGAAAAAATATTTGTCCACATATATTTGCTTTTGCTGTTTGCAGAACGTGAAAAAACTAATAATGCATTTCTTGAAATGATGTTCAAGCAGTCTACAGAACAGCAATGAGGAAAAAAAAGTCAAGAGCCTAAGAGATTATCTATAATAAAGAATTTTTAACCAACATTTTATAAAAATTACATGTTTTTTACACATCAATCTTCAATGTCCTTTTTAGAAGTATTCTTGATATTGACTCTTAGAAAATGGGTGTTTTTCTACACAGATTTTGGAATACTGTAAGTAAAGGAACTCAGACTGATGATTTTGTAGTTCTCAGTCCACTTTCTTGCTGTTCTGGTCTGATCAATTCCCAAAAATTCTAATTACTTCCTAAATATTATTGATAAATATTTTCTTTTTTCTCCTCCCTTGATAGTGGTACTTTTAATCAAGTGCAAAATTCCTTAAAAAATCTTTATAGATATTCAGAATGCTTTCAAAAGTAAAAAGGAAAGCAGGAGAAGCATTTAGTGCTTCTATAAGTATGCAAAATACTTCTGGTAGAGAGAAGCTGCCAATTCTTCCTCAAATCTCTTTTTACTTTTTCTGTCAGCTGGAGCCAGGCTACACTAGTTATGATCCTTCAAGCATCCATCTCATCAGCTAAAAGGAAAATAGAAATATCTCCACTGAATTTAGTTTCATGAAGAAGATCCGCTGTCACTCAGATGATTACAGAACTAAGACTTGCAAAGACTTGCAGTTTTTTTCTCTTTTCTCTCTTTCTTGTAAAGGAAGGAGAGATGGGATAAAGTCATCAGGTTTTTCTGAAGAGGGAACTTTAGAAATTCTGCCTCAGGGACTAGGAAAAGGAAGTGCTATCAGAAGTACCCCACAAACCTTCAGAAATCACAAAAAAAGATCAAGCAGCCATTGATCCAGAAATGACGTCAAGAGGCAAGATTAAGGACAGCAGTATATTTTTACCCAGAAATTTCATAAGGATCTTGTCACAAGGAAAACAGAAATCCAAATCTTGGATGGAGTCTGCCATGAAAAATGAGGAAAACATCTTCTTTAAGGGATTTTTCATCTAATCTTGAAAGTTCTATCAAAAAAAAAAAAAAAAAGAGTACATTTTTGATGGACACCATATTATGGGGAAATTAGATGCTAGCATTTAGATGACAGCTTATGTGGTGATTGATTGAAATTTTTTTTACTGAAATATTTCTGACAGTAAATGAATTGTCAAAACTGAAATAATTCCCAAAAAATATTGCCTTAATTAAAAATTCCGAAAAAATGGAAAGTTTAAAAGTGTCAAAGCATTCTTTTACACCACTTAAGAAGAAATTTACATTTTAATTTGTATAAGACCTTTTCCCTTTAAAGGTGGTTTCCCATTCTTTCTGTATTTGAGGTTTTAAATTATTCTCAATATCAGTGCCTCTGATAATTCATACTCCTTTTGATTTACTGTATTACATATTAAGGCAATAGTAAATATTTACATTGGGAAGAAAATATCTTGGATATTTTAGTGTCTTAGTTTTATGCTCTAATGTCAAACAGATATTTTAAATTATACTTGTCCAAAAAAGACATAAAATGGGGTCTTTAGAAGAAATGACTGTTCCTTCAAAATGTCAGAATTGGGATGGGTTTAGAAAATCATTATTATGAGTTGATAAGTTTTTCATAGAATCATGCATTGCAAAGGTAGTTTTTGTTTTTAAATGTTCAACAGTGAGCTGTCTAGCCTATGGCCAGGCAAAACCAATTTTTACTTCAGGCTTGTCTTTGTTGTAATTTGATATTGATTTCTTTCCCAGAAAACTTAAACATAGCAAACATAGTACTTCCAAAAATGTTTTCAGCATTCAGACGGAGAGTGTTTAACATTGATAGGAAAGCAAACTTCAACAACAGAAATAGCAATGATTTCAATAATCAAAATATTTTTCAAACATTGCTCTAAAAAGTTACTGTTAGTTGTCAAGGATTAACTTTTCTCTATATTCATTTCTGATGCTGCAGTGAAAAGATGCAATTTAAAGCAATAAACAAGAGCTGGACATACAGATTTTTCACGTTAGAACTTTTTTCTTCTGTCTTTATTATAAATTGTCAAATTGGTAGAAAAATGAAGCAATAAACACACAAATACACACACACANATTGTATGTGCATATATTGCTCAATACTTTTTTTGACAAAATAGCAGATTTGTGTTCAATTTAAGTTAATGGTTTTTTCATCATCTGCTAGAAAATTTAATTGGAAAATCTAAAGACTGCTAAAATATTCTGTCACATAAACTTTAGTTAGTTAAAATTTCTATAAGGTGCTTCTCCAAATCAGATGAAAAAGATTCCTAATTTAGCTTTTGGGGATTTTGGAGTGTTGTATATAAATTTTAAA